>JAHIAM010003716.1:0-55877 GCA_021605205.1 Aegilops longissima | reverse complement strand
AAAATAAATTTATTTGTTAAGTAAAACAATAAGAAAACAAGAGCTAGTTAAATAAATAGAAATAATATGATTCTGATTAAAACTATTTTTATTAATTCTAAAATTGCCCAAATAAATTCCTATACGGTTAGGCAATGTCAAAACAAAGTTGTGACAAAAAGAATCACTAAAAAATAATATTCCTAACTCATTTTATAGCAGAATTACTATTCTGTCTAAATCTAAAATAAAGCAATTTTAAATAATTTTAACATGACTAATTATATTTTCTATGTAAACTATAAGAAATTTGGAAACCAACAAAAAAGAATCACTTAAAATATTAAGTAGAATAAAAGATATGAAATTTTCAATCTGAAACTATTCTGCTTAAAAACAAAACGAAAAATAAAATTAAAAGAAAAATCGGCTTAATGGCCTATCTAGCGCCTCGGGCGTAATATAACTAATCGGCCCTAGGGTTTAAACCGAGTCGGCTGGTTCAACTAAACCCTAACTAAAAAAAACTAAACCAGATTAAACCTGGTTTTATAAAACTAAACCTACCGCTTCGGATCTAATCTAGAGCGCCGTTCTAGATCGGACGGTGGAGAGACTCGCGACCATCATGGGAAAGACGACGGCGACGACTGTCGACGGCGGCTCAAGGCTGCATGCCGTGGCTCTGGTGGTCGGGACGCCATGGGACCTCAATGGTGCGGCGTGGCGAGGAGCTCTGGGTGGAGTCGGGCGAGCTCGAGGTGTTCGGGGCACGGGCGGGCACGATGGCAAGGCGGCGCTCCGGGCTCAAAGAAGCGACGGCGAGGGAGAGAGGGTCGCCAGGGGGCGAGGAGGGAACGGGTCGAGGGAGGGGTATAAATAGGGGGGCGACTTGACGAGGGGGCAACCGCGAGGAGATCGGAGGATCCCGGATCCTTCGGGATTCCGAAGAGCGGGCGGGTGGGCGGGGAGGAAGAAGGTGTGGGTCCACCCACACCGGAGAGGGAGGCGGTCGCCTCAAGCACCGGGCGAAGAGTTTTGCCAGGGGGTTTCAAGGGCTGCCTCGGCACTGCTCGGCCAAGGCTGGGCCTGGGTCACGGCCATACGGCGCTGGCTCAATAATGCCTGGTCATACTGGGGTTTTTTTTTTTTGAATTAGTGAGAGAGAGCAATTATATTTAAATATAAGTATTTTATATAGGACATATATATATATATATATCAAAATTTTCGAAAAAGATTTCCTACAACATGAACTATTTTTCAAGTTCAAATAAAATCCTCAAAATTTACAAAACTCAAATAGTGTTGTCAAGGTAATAAAAACCCAACCAAATCATTTTTAAAACACCAAAATAACTTCAAAATTATTTTCTCCTAATTTTCCATTGAAGGAATCATTTTACCCTCATTCCCATTTATTTATTTTTAGGAAAAATAATTTGAACAAAATCCAAATAATTCCAAATTTGAAAGGGAGTTTCAAAATACTTTCAAATGACTTTCAATTTGATTCTTTTTAACTTCCAACTCATATTTCATATAATTGAAGAAGTCATTTTATCTTCTCTCATGAAAATCATTGAGTTGCATAAGGCTTTGAATTTGAAATATTTTCAAATGAAATTCAAATCTTTTCAAAACCCTTTTTATTTCAAATGGAAGAAGTCATGTCATCTTCACTCTAGGGTTTTGTGTTGGAATGAAATTGAATTCATTGAGATCCAAAAAGGGCAAAGGGGAAAGTCTGGGAAAGTCATTTCATTCCCTCTCATTCAACTTTCAAATGTTTCAAATTCCACTCAATTTCACTCAATCAATCAAACAAACAATCAAACAACAAGCATAGTTATTTATTTAATATAACATTCCAAAATTTAGAATTTTGGGATGTTACAAATCTACCATTATTTAAAATGAATCTGCCCTCGAGATTCAATAGGCTAGCAAGAGAGGGTTAGGGTTGGGGGTCTAGCAAATGTTTGGTCGGAAAGGTCAGGGTGCTACCACACTTAAAACAAGGTTACGGTCCCAATAAATTCAGATACTTCCTCCGAGTGCCGATAATGTATGTCTCTCCACGATCTTACAATAGCTCCTTCATTAACGCCTTCCGCTGTAAGCATAGAGTTTTCTCAAAATCTTGGGTCGGTTCACAAAGTTGAAGTTCGTCCGAGACCGGATCTTCTTAGTGATAGGTCTGTGTCCATTCTAGAAAACTATCGAAATACTCATGGTGGTCTACCATTAATGGTTTCGCAGAAAAAGGGCCTTGGCTTATTTCTCACTGCTTAATCTACGATTGGCAACGGTTGCCTGTAGAAGGGTTCCATCGTCCTACCATTCTATGGTTTTATGGCTTGACGTGTCGACACTCTTCTAAGGTTTTCAAGGCTCTCGATTTTCCATCAACATACGATAGTTCATGATAGAAGTCTCCGTATGGGGCCAATCCATCCCGCATTTGAATCATTACCACATACGTAAATAGTGAATCACGATTCTAACACTTGGGCATACTCACAAGCATTGCAGAATTTCTTGTCGATTTAACCGAGTTCAATAAATCCATGGTTTCGCAAGTGAACAAGACATCTAACGCTTTCTTCACCACCCTCGGTTTTCAGATCTTCCTAAAAATGTCGGATGATTAAACTCGTAGTTTTTCTTCCAAACATGTTCCTACAAAGAAGAGTGTGCCTGCTTCTTATTAACTCCTGGCCTGTGGGTTATGGCCCACTTCAACTCTTGTACAAGTTTAACTCATCCTTCCTAGGATTATCATTCCATATTCCAACATTACATCTCCTCAGAACCAATAGTACTTCTTCCTTCATACCCTTGTGGTGACGATCATACAAAACTCCAACTTATTTTGTCCAGCTTCCTTCTATGGACCGTCATGAATAACACATTTCTTTCTTCATTGATCCTGTGGCTTTACGGAGTACTACGACACCAAAAAAATGCACTAGTTTATCCATAAATCTCATTATTTTCATATCAATCTTTTATTACATCCTTAACCATTTTTCATAAATCCAAATTCCAAAAGGTTTATTACAAATGCTGCCACCCACATGGTTCGGTATGGTCAGACATTACTTCCAACTTTATTTATTTATCCTCCTCGAGGATTCTTTAGTCCCACTGGAATTGTGCGACATGCGCCTTGAAATCTTCAATATTCTCGTTTCATCGTGGTGGCCTTGAGCTTCACCTCCATCATCTCTCGCATGCACTTCTCTTAGGTATTCTTGAGTATAACAGAGTCTTGCTTCAAGTATTTCGATCCGTGGCGATGGCTTCCATGGCTGCTTCACTAACAGCGCCAAGAAAGTTGCTTGTGGCACACGTGAGATGAAAAAGTACTGCCCCATCATCTTTGGGCAAACTTTTTTCAAATGGTGGAGGTGTACTCCACATACCAAAGTTCCACCCTTTGCATGAAGGGTAGCCTTTGTAGACTGCATCTCCTTCAAGGTGAATATGCTTCATCATGTCCTTCAGATCTTCGGTAATCATGATCACTTGTCGTGGTCATGATCGCTTCCTAATTCCTTAAGGAAAGACTCGTAAAGGGTCGACATCTGCAGCTTGTAAAACAAAAATGGTGCTCATAATAAGGTACATATCTCCGGGGTACATATTCACATCATCCACACAAAACTTCAAACTCAATTTTCCAACATCCAGTTTATGCATCACAACTCACTTTCTTCCATGTTCATCCGAATATTAATTTCAAGATAAAATATAACAACTCCTTAAAGCCTTTCAAAGATATGACATTTCAACTTTATTGAGTCATGAACTATTACAATCTTTGAGTAATCTATTACATAACTCAACTCATCGAACTCATGAAAATGAAATTGCTTTCTACTACTCTTATTATCCATATCAAAATTCCAACTACTCAACTCCAGCTTTCATCTTGTTGGGACATTTAGTAGCATAATGTCCTGCTTCCTTGCAGCGAAAACAAAAGACTTCCGACATGTCTCGGGCTTCTTTGTGATTATGTAGGCTCCTTGGATTCTTGGCTTCTTTTCCGACATTTACTAGCGTAATGACCTAAATCTTGCACCTGTAACAAGTGATATGACTCAGGTCCTTCTCGCTAAAATTGTGTTGTTCTAGGGTTGCCTTCTTTTCTTCCTGAATTTCTCTCAGAATGATCGAGCTTCTATTTCCCGAGGGTCAAACTTCACTTCATTGTCGGAAATATCCCGATACTCTTTTCTTTCCTTGGTGCAATACGCTAAAATGTCCTTCTTCTCCACATGAATAGCAGTGCATTGAGTAAAATCTGTTGAGGCCTTCTCCATCGTGGTCTTCAACACATTCCTTCATCACAGTGTTCTTTCATAACTTCTCGGAGGGCTTCTTTCATTCCTTCTTCCTGCTCCTGAATAGTTTGTTGCACCATGGGGTAAATGTGACACTGGTCGGGTAGTGGTGGTTCCTTCACACAAGAAACAAGTCACCCGACTAGTTGGGCATTCCTCACTGGTGTTTCTCCTCACAATGAGGGCATCCATCCTTGTGTTCCTCCTGGTGTGTCCTATTTCTCCGCAAATCTTGCAGGCACAAGGTTTATTTCTTGGTGTATCATGGGGCTTCCGGATGAGACGTGATCTCAACAGGGTCTTCTTGAATTCCTCCCAAGTTCTTGCTCCATTAAATCCTTGTATGGCTTGATGCATTTTCCACCAGGTTGCAGCACTTCCTTCAAAGTATCAAGAGCGAAGATACTTCATTCTTCCTTGAAACCAAATTGTTCTCAAGTGATTCTCCATGTTCAATCCATAGCTCATGCCCATGGAGCCTTCGTCCAGAGAATATCACCCAACTTCATTCATCATCTATGGGGTCCAAAAGTTTTGGGATGAGATATGAGAGAGGTGGGGAGGATATACACAATACAAAAAATAATTTATTTGAAAAAAACGGTTTTACTTTGTGGTCTGTCGGAAAACATCAAACAAATGACAGCTCACAATTCACGAGATCTAACGTAAGTGTGTAACAGGGTTTGGTCTTCTAAAGTTCAAATAATTCTTCAGATCCTTCAAGTCACCTGAGTCTTCAACTGTTGTAGCTTCAATTCTTCTAATACATGGTGAAATCCTCTTTACTCAAGTGGTCATCAGCCTCCGATATCTAATCCTTCTTGAGCGCCTTCATTGATCCTCCGGTGATCAAATGATATGGTGTATTCTAACTATCCGAGGTAAGGATGTTATTTGATAAAATCAGAAAAGATGAGAAGTAAAGGATCTGTTTGAAAATAAAGTTTTAGAGATTTTCCTGTCCTAGGGCTTTCCGTTTCTAGGGTCACGCCCCACACCAACATGTGCTCGATACCATATTCAGAAGGACTCGACCTCGCACGGTCAAGCTTTCGAAGTTTCGTACATCCCTAGATCAAGATGTCGCACACACAAGACATAAATGTATATATCAAAGTGCAGTCACATGTATAATTAACGAAACTGATATATACCTCATAAGTCACAGCTGAAACAAATAGTCGGGTGTGGAGTCCCATCAACGCCATCGGCAAGTTGAGTGTAGACCGAACCTCAGATCGTAATCCTTACTCGTCGAGGAAATATCTGCAACATGATACGCTGTAGCCTGTAGGTCAAGACATTGAATGTACCGCAAGATCACAATAAGAGAAAACAAATGATAAACTATACTATATGCAGTATGGCTTTGTGGCTCAGATTCGAGTTTTGTTTATGTAAAAGCTGGTTTTATTTTCCTACATCAAGTACTAATCAAGTCTGTAGTATGGAGTTTTCTATCATGACATGGTTCCGCCAACCGATGTCTCATAGCCCAAAATCATCATAAGTTGCCCACAATTGTTATCAATCCGTGTTGAGAGTTCCGAGATAGATCCAAGTCCAGAGGCTCAAATTGTCCGTGAATCGGGACACGGCTAATCGATTAGGGTTTAAACCCTCCGCAGAGGTTTGTACACTTTACCCGCAAGATTCGATCCTCTTTACGCTCTCGCACTGTGGTGTTTGAGAACAAGACGATCAAACATGGTCTTCCTCAAGAGTTCCTCCGACCACCGTCCGTGCTCATCCAATCCTATCGTAGTTCTACATCCGCTAGCACCATCCCACCAGAGTCACAACTAAGGTCAACCAAGCCGAGCCCATAGTGACTTGCGGTTGCACGTAAGCTTCCGCATGAAGTATTCTTCCGCCTCTTTGAGCCTGGGTGAAGCTTTCCACAAGATGTCATGGCGCTTCTCCATGCATCCCGCCAACCACTGCTTTCTCCAGGTGCCCACAACCGTTCTTCACCCAAAGAGTGTGTATTGAATTCTTGACTCGAGTCTTGAAGTCTTGAGGCCTTGAAGATGCAGTCCTTGCAGATTTCCATCATGGAGTTGTCGCCATTGACGAGATCCTCCATTCTCACACCACTCCTGAGCACTCATACCAACCCCGCCTACTATAGCGTAGCATTAAAATAAATAACGCCCCGGCTTGGTAACAGGTGATGGGTTCCTACCTCATGCATACTACTCAACTACAAGGATTCAATGTCACTACTGGAGGGATTGTTGCAAGATGACACTAGATGCAATAAAACACATAGGTATGAAAACATGGTCAAAGTGAACTTGCTTTTGCCGACGATCTTCAAAACTAGGGACTCGTGGTAGCAAGCTTCAGACCGGAAATTCTACCGAGGCAAACAACAATCATAATAAGCACATAGCATATGATCACTTAACATAATGGCATGCTAACATAACACACAAAACAATCGAATCAAAACCCAAAGGAAAACTCAAGAAATCCAACTCAATGTTTTCCTACATCAAGCACAACCAAAGAAATAGTTTTGTATAACAAAATTTTCCTTAACAGAACCTAAGCATGGGTTTATGCTACCTAATGTAAAAGAATTCATCATGCAACTAGGAGCAAAAAGAATCACCTTAAAATCTATTATAAACTCCTATTAGGCCTAAAGCAAATTCTAGTAATAAAATAAAATAAAAGTTTTATTTATTATAAATAAAAGTTCATGCTCTGAAGTTACGTAAACTAACCTGGAATAAACTATCTCTCATGAAAAATAAATTTATTTGCTAAGTAAAACAATAAGAAAACAGAGCTAGTTAAATAAATAGAAATAATATGATTCTGATTAAAACTATTTTTATTAATTCTAAAATTGCCCAAATAAATTCCTACGGTTAGGCAATGTCAAACAAAGTTGTGAGAAAAAGAATCACTAAAAAATAATATTCCTAACTCATTTTATAGAAGAATTACTATTCTGTCTAAATCTAAAATAAAGCAATTTTAAATAATTTTAACATGACTAATTATATTTCCTACAGAAACTATAAGAAATTTGCATACCAACAAAAAAGAATCACTTAAAATATTAAGTAGATTAAAAGATATGAATTTTTCAAATCTGAAACTATTCTATTTAAAAACAGAAACGAAAATAAAATTAAAAGAAAAATCGCGCTAATGGGCTCATCTAGCTCGGCGTAATATAACTAATCGGCCCTAGGTTTAAACCGAGTCGGCCGGTTCAACTAAACCCTAACTAAAAAACCAACTAAACCGGTATTAAACCCGGTTTTATAAAACTAAAACCACCGCTTTGGGATCTAATCTAGAGCGCCGTTTAGATCGGACGGTGGAGAGGACTCCTATGACTCACCGCTGGGAAAGACGATGGCGACGGTCGACGGCGGCTCAAGGCGTCATGCCGGGCGGCCGGTGGTCGGGGACGCTGGGGGACCTCCATGGTGCGGCGTGGCGAGGGAGCTGGGTGAGCTCGGGCGAGCCTCGAGGGTTCGGGCGGCCGGTGCTAATGGCGGCCGGGCGCTCGGCTCCGGATGAAGCGATGAGGGAGGGAGAGAGGGGCAGGGGGTGAGAAGGGAACGGGTCGAGGGAGGGGTATAAATAGGGGGGACGACTTGACGAGGGGGCAACCGCGCGAGGAGATCGAGGATCCCGGATCCTTCGGATTCCGAAGAGCGGCAAGGGTGTGGCGGGGAGGAAGAAGGTGGCGGGTCCACCTGGCCACCGGAGAGGAGAGGCGGTCGGTCACGATCGGGCAAGAGTTTTCAGGGGGCTCGGGCGTAATGCCTCGGGCGCTGCTCATGCGGCGTGGCTGGGCTGGCTGGTCACGGCTGGCGCTGGTCAATACTATTCGGCCGGGCGCCTGGGGTTTTTTTTTTGAATTAGTGAGAGAGAGCAATTATATTTAAATATAAGTATTTTATATAGGACATATATATATCAAAATTTTCAGAAAAGATTTCTACAACATGAACTATTTTTCAAGTTCAAATAAAATCCTCAAAAATTTACAAAACTCAAATAGTGTTGTCAAGCAATAAAACCCAACCAAATCATTTTAGAACACCAAAATAACTTCAAAATTATTTTCCTAATTTTCCATTGAAGGAATCATTTTACCTCATTCCCATTTATTTATTTTAGGGAAAAATAATTTGAACAAAATCCAAATAATTCCAAATTTGAAAGGAGTTTCAAAATACTTTCAAATGACTTTCAATTTGATTCTTTTAACTTCCAACTCATATTTCATATAATTGAAGAAGTCATTTTATCTTCTCTCATGAAAATCATTGAGTTGCATAAGGCTTTGAATTTGAAATATTTTCAAATGAAATTCAAATCTTTTCAAAACCCTTTTTATTTCAAATGGAAGAAGTCATGTCATCTTCACTCTAGGGTTTTGTGTTGGAATGAAATTGAATTCATTGAGATCCAAAAAGGGCAAAGGGGAAAGTCTGGGAAAGTCATTTCATTCCCTCTCATTCAACTTTCAAAAGTTTCAAATTCCACTCAATTTCACTCAATCAATCAAACAAACAATCAAACAACAAGCATAGTTATTTATTTAATATAACATTCCAAAATTTAGAATTTTGGGATGTTACAAATCATCCTCAAAAGAGGTATGGAACTCACTGTAGCAACATGAATACATGGCATAAAAATAACAGCATATGCATTTGTGAAATTCTAAGTCTCTCAAAAAAGCAACATCATGGAGGCTACTTTGCAAGCTTGAAAAAACAATACATGGCATATCATGAATAATGGGTTTCACCACAGCAAAGATGGCATGTTGTAGCACATAACACATGTAGACCTCATGCTCAAAACAAAATCACACAAAAAGATACAAAATAACAAATGAGCAAGTTCTCGATAATGATAGCAGGTAACATCACATAGCACTCTTGCAACGATGATTAGGGCATCAATATGAACTCTAATTAACATGGCGAATGGAACAAAATGAAGAGCACAACCAGATAAACATTTCGATATATCATGCACGCAAAACAGAGCACTATGCGTAAAGTTATGTTATGGCGAACAGAGGCACGGATGCTGAAATCCTGGACTTAGCCAAATTTCTCACCCCGGAGAAAGTCAACGGCGGCGTGGATCTCGCCGAATCTTCAAGTCGAGGAAGAACTCGCCGGAGATGGAGAGGAGGTGGCCGGAGCTCGGGAAGACGCCGGGAGGCCGGGCGGATGGATCCGCCAGATTCACCGGATCCGCCGGTCTCGACGGGACGACGCGGGCGGCGGCCGCCGGCGTGGCCGCAGGGCGAGGCCGACGACGGCGCCTGACGGGCGGCGGCTCGGCAGGCGGCGAAGGCGGCAATGGGCGGAGGCGCTGGAGGCGGGCGCCAAGGCAGGAGGAGGCGCGGGCGGCGCGGCGGAGAGGCGCGCTGGCGAGGCGGCGGGAGGCGCCGCGATCAAGCCTTTCAAGGGAGCGGGCGCGCCGAACGGCGCGGCGGGCCCGCCTCCGGTGAGCGGCGACGGCGGGCGGCTGCTGGCTCAACTCGGCCCCACGGGCCGGGCAAAGCGAGGAGAGAGAGAGGGGCGGCGGCTGACGTGGCGAGGTGGGATAGGAGGAGAGCGGCGGGCTGAGGTGGCGCCTCCTATTGGTTGAGGAGGTGGCCGGGCGGACATGTCCGGCGGGGATTTTTGTCCGTATGGCGCGAGGTATGGGAAGGCTAGGGTTAGACCGCAAATTTCGGAGGGGATCACTTATTTATAGGTAGAAGGAGATAGGAAGCTCCAAATGAGGTGCGATTTCGCCCACACGATCGTGATCGAACGACCGAGATGATGGAAGGGGTTAGATGGGTTATTGGGCCACTTTAGAGGGTGTTGGGCTGCACACAAAGAGGCATTTGTGTTACCCTGTTAACTGCTGAGCATCAAACGACTTCCAAATGACCCGAACTTGACAAAGCGGTTCACCGGTGCTATACCAAGGACGCTGACAAACCTAGGTCCATTCCGAGACCGCTTTATATCCGCACATGAAAAGAGGTAAAGGGCTTGGGGACATAGGAGTGCCGGATTGCAAAACGGACAACGGTGAAAAGCTCGGATACATGAGACTTAACACGATGCAACATGAGATGCACATGACGACATGATATGAAATGCGATGATGACATGGCAAAGTGCTATACACAAGAAAATGACATGGCAATGATGGCGAATAACCGCGGACACGTATGATCGAATCCGGGCGTTACATTTGTCTCTTACTACGCATTACCACTAATGTTGTACGGCAATGCACGGTGATGTTATGGTGTACGTGTTTCAAGTACTCTACTACTACTATATTAGTTGGAGGCACAAATTAATTTTTTATTTGTTTACGGTATGCCCCGAGACCTTCCAACTAGACGTGTCTTTTCTCCGTGTCACACATTGTATCGCTCATACCACTAAGTACTACTACTATGTGTGGTCTTCACCCGTATGGAAGAAGTGGAGACGCCTACCACGCTATTTTTTTTACGCTGGCTCTACCACGCTGTTCATGTCCCACCCTTTCGCTGACGCAGGGACATCCGCACGCGCCGTGTTTGGCACCCTTCGTCGAAGTGTAACACCCGGATGTAACTTCCCATTTTTGTAACTCCAACTCTTGCCATTTTCGCATTGTGATATGATATTCCTCCGTGGTTGGGTTCTTGTCTTTCGCTTTTGCATTTTGTCCATGTCATGCATTTTCATATCATGTCATCATGTGCATCGATTTGCATACGTGTTCGCCTCATGATTCCGAGCATTTTTCCCGCTGTCCGCTTTGCAATCCGCACTTATCTCTCGGGCGCCCCTTTACGCTTTTTCCGTGAGCGGTACTAAACGCTCGAATGGACCGAGGTTTGTCAGTGGCCTTGGTATACCACCGTAGACCACCGGTCAAGTTTCGGTCATTTGAGCTCGCTTGGTACTCCAACGGTTAACCGTGACTCGCAAAGGCCTCTTTTAAGTTGCAGCCCAACACCCTTTCAAAATAGTCCAATAACCCATCTAAGTCACTTCCATGCTCTCCGTCGCTCGATCATGATCGTGGGCGAAAACCGCACCTCATTTGACTCTCCTAGCTCCTCTATGCCTATTTAAGCACCCCCATTCCAAATCGCGCAGACAAACCCTAGCTCTCCCTTACTCAGCCTTCGACACGTCCGTCCGGCCGGACGAAATCCACGCAATGCTTCGCCAATCGGGTCAGACCACCTGTCTGCTGCTGCCGCTTCACATGCTGGGCTGGGTTCATGGCTCTGCCCTCCCGCCCGACAAGGCTGGGTTGCCACCAAGACGCCACCGGCCGCCACAAGACTCGCTGGCCCCTGGCCAGCCAAGACTGGCGCTTCGAGGCCGGCCTCGATCCTGCTGCCGCCTCCTCCGTCCGCCCCCGGACGCTTCGGCTCCGGCGAGCCGCCATCACGCTTCTCGATCCGGATCTGAGATCCCGATCGGTTGACTTCTTCCCCTAAAATTTCGCTCTAAGTTTTTAAACTCGTTAATTTGTGGCATTTTCAACGATCATAACTCTGCACCAGTAGTCTGCTTTCGCGCGTAATATGTTAAAATGTTCGCCTCAAGAGTAGATCATTTCATCTCATTGCATCATTTTCATTTGAGCTCATATTGATGCCCGAAATGCTGTTAGAAGAGGGCTATGTGATGTTAGTTTCGCTTTCTAATGTAACTTGCACTTTTGCTATTTTTGCTATGATTGATGTGTGCACCCTATGAATTTGAGTCCTACATGTGTTTTGTAATATGCCATTCCATCTTTCCAGGGGTGTATGCCATGTATTTTTGTGATCTATGTGGTGACTAGCACAAGCATGCAAAGTAGGCTTCCTGATGTTGCTGTTTTCAGCCCTGTTTAGGTGGTATTTTGATGCCATGTTAACTTGATGCTACCAAGAGATACATGCATATTTTGAGATACTTCAGTAAGGATGTTTTGAACATATGGTTATGCTCTATCCATCCATGCCTTTGTTTGCAATTATGAAGTGCCATAGCTTGAGTCAATCGAGCTCTACTTTTGCTATAGAATGTTTCCGGTGTTGTTTACATGTTATTCAATTTTGCCAAGGTTGTTGTGGTTGATCCGTATGCTATGATGTTGTTCTTGCCATGTATGTCTTCTATGCCATGTCTTCTTGATGTATGTATGCTTATTTTATCATGTAATGCTCTGTGGTGAGTGCTTTGAGTTTGTAAACATGCCTACTTGTTATCTGCTTTTGACATGCCCTGCTGTCAATCATAACTAAACTTGCTATATTGACATGGGTGTTACTATATTTTCTGATCCTTTTGGCTTATGGTCAGTAAGGGACTTTTGTTCTATGCTTTGAGTAGATTCATGCCATGCCTTGTTTTGCTATTATAAGTTCCTGTAGCATGTTGTTTTCTTGCTCAACATTGCTACCGATGCTGTTTTTGCCATGTCCAAATTGATATTTTTGCACTTTTGCCATGCTTGTTTGGACCTGTTTTGATGTGATTTAGCCGTAGCTCAGTGTTCATCTTTTGTCAAGCATCTTGAGTAGATCACTGCCATATGCTTTGTTGATACGTTTGGGTGCAGTAGCTTAATTTCTTGTTGCTTGCTAAGTGGTATCATGTCGTTAATGGCGATTTGTGCCATTCTTGTTTTGCTTGTCATTTGCAAACCATGCATCCGATTCCGCTGATCTTTATATCGATTTCAACCAAATCATCTCATCTTTCCAGCGCATACTTGGTTTGCCAAGTTGATGCCTGGTTCATCATTTTCCTTCCGAGCGCCGATACGCATTGCATATCACATCTCGCATATCATGTCATGTTTTGCATCATGTTGCTTGTGCATTGCACCGTGATTTATTGTGGTTCCTTTGTTTGTGTTCTTGCTTTGGGTAGAGCCGAGACGAGTACGTGAACGAGGAACCTGTTGAGAACGCTTACGAGGATCAAGCTTTCGACAACTCGAGAACTTTGTGCAAGATGACCATACCTCAAATCACTTCTATCTTTGCTATGCTAGATGCTCGCTTTTGCTATGCCTATGCTACGATGCCTATCACTTTCTTATCATGCCTCCCATATTGCCATGTCAGCCCCTAACCATCCTTTCCTAGCAAACCGTTGTTTGGCTATGTTACCGCTTTGCTCAGCCCCTCTTATAGCGCCATAGTTCCGTGAAGTTGAAGTTTGTTCCTTGTTGAACATGGAGATGTTGTTCCTTGTTGGAACATGTTTACTTGTTGGGATATCACAATATATCTGCTATAAATAATGCATCTATATACTTGGTAAAGGGTGGAAGGCTCGCCTTATGCCCGTGTTTTGTTCCACTTTGCCACCCTAGTTTCCGCCATACCGTGTTATGTTCCTTGATTTCGCTCTCTTACACGGTTGGGTGATTTATGGGACCCCTTGACAGTTCGCTTTGAATAAGACTCTCCAAAGAAGGCCCAACTTTGGTTTTACCATTTGCCACCTAAGCCTTTTTTTCCCCGGTTTTCGCGAGCCCGAGGGTCATCTTTATTTTAACCCCCGACCAAGGTCCTTCGAAAGTGCTGGTCCGAACGAGTAGATCGCGGGGCCACCACGGGAAACTCGAGGCTTGGTTTTACTCAGAGGATGTCTCATCCGGATGTGCCCGAGAACGAGATATGTGCAGCTCCTATCGGGATTTGTCGGCACAATCGGGCGGCTTTGCTGGTCTTGTTTTATTGCTGTCGAAATGTCTTGTATTCCGGATTCCGAGATTGATCGGGTCTTCCCAGAGAAGGAATATCCTTCGCTGACCGTGAGAGCTTATAATGGGCTGTTGGGACACCCCGCAGGTATTATCTTTCAAAGCCGTGCTCATGTTATGAGGCGATGGGAATTTGTTAATGTCCGTTGTAGAAAACCCGGTTGACCTCAATTAAAATACACATCAATCAAGGTGTAACTGTGATGGTCTCTTCTCGGAGTCCGGAAGTGAACACGTGTTGGAGTAATGTTTGACGAAGTAGTTCAGATCATTTCTTGATCGCTACTAGCTTCACGATCGCTTTTGCTCCTCTTCTCGCTCTTTTTATGTAATGTAGCCACCATATATGCTAGTCACTTGCTGCAGCTCCATCTCACAACTCGTCCTTCCTATAAGCTTAAATAGTCTTGATCTCGCGGTGTGAGATTGCCGAGTCCCCTGACTCACAGATTCTACCAAAACAGTTGCAGTGCCGACGATGCCAAGACAGTGACGAACCGAGCTCAAGTGGAGTTCGATGAGGAACGTGGTCGCATTATGTGTCTTTTCCTGATGATCAGAGGAGCCAGCTTGGGACGATCGGGATCTGTAGCATTTGGGGTATCTTCTTTTATTTTGGTTCCGTAGTCGGACCTTGAGTGTAATCAATGATGGATGTTTATTTATGTATTGTGTGAAGTGGCTAATCGAAGCCAACTATGTATCTTTTTCCTTATGTATTACATGGTTGTGTGAAGATTACCTCACTTGCGACATTGCTTTCAATGCGGTTATGCTCTAAGTCGTGCTTCGACACGAGGGAGATATAGCCGCATCGAGGGCGCTATGTTGGTAATCGAGCCTTCCTCACTTAGGAGCCCCTACTTGATTGTTTGTCATGTTGTTGAGTCTAGAACGGAAAATGTTTTGAGTCTTAGGATTATATATATCGGAGAGTAGGATTGTTTTTACTCCCCAGTCCCTTCTGCCGCCTCGTGAGGTCTCCCGACGAGAAGTTTTGACTCTCCTCTCCTCAAATTTCACTAAATTTTTTTAGGATCACGCTGGTATCTTGGAATCGCTCCGATGGTTTTGTGACGAGAACATTGTTCTTGGTGCCTCCCGACATTTAGGGGTTGTGGCAGTGTCCCGGGAGTTGAGCTCCGAGGTGTTGTCGCCACAATTTTATCGCTGCAGCCTCGAATACCTGAGTTTTACCGACATCGAAATCTCTTTTGTGCGCTTGTTGGTGAGATAACCTCGATAACCCAAAGATTAGGGCGAGCTCGAGTATTGCCATGACTCAGATAACGGATGTTTTTCAAGGTCGAGGTACACGATTTCAAGGTTTCTTGGTTATGTGTTGACGGATGGATACAAATGATCTAGGTATTGTTAGTTTGGGTGATATATTTTGTGTCCCCGTATCCCCAACACCAGATTGCATAACCGTAAAGTTTCGGAGTTTATAGGTGGGATTCCAAGAGTTTTAGCATTTCTTCCCGCAGATATTTGGTTCGTGATTGGGTAATCCTTACCACTTATTTGTTCCAATGCATTTTGTTATTTTTTCCATCAACCTTTAATCAAGTGGCTTCTCACCTTAATGGACGGTGATGATTAGCTTTGGAATTCATTCGCTCATCCTTGTTCAATGTTTATTGTGAAGACTATATGTTGCAATTTCTATCCGCTGATTCTACTTGTCTATCTGCTCATCAAGTGCTAACGGATGTCACCTCTTCAGATGGCTCCGCCAACGCCCGTAATCCGGAACGAAATGATGGGAGTCATCGAACCTCCACCTCCACCTCCGCCCCGGAGGCCTCGGCAAGCTATCATGGCAGCCACCAATGCCAATGCTCGATGATTTTGCAGCTCTTGCAAGAGCGCACTCAAGGGCAAGGCAATCAAGGAAATCAAGGTCAAGGAAACAATCAGCCAGACTTTGCTACTCTCACCAGCCTCGCTAATCAGCCAAGTCTTTCAGCTTCGCTTCGAGGCCACAGACGCCGACGATTGGCTTGTGGACATCTGCAAACATTTTGAATGTAGCAATGTCGACCGAGGACTTTGTCAAGTTTGCATCGCTTCAACTCAAGGACCATGCTGCCGAGTGGTACCAAGAATACAAAGATTCCAGAGGAGGTCATGTCATTACCGGGATGAGTTCCGCCGAGATTTCAGAGCTCACCACATTCAAAAGTGTTGTTGAGAGCAAGCGTGAGGAGTTCCGCAATCTAAAGCAAGGCAACATGTCTGTATCAATACAATATCCAGCCTGTAAACTCGCCGCTTTGCTAAGCAAGACGCCCCTAATGAAAAGAGTATGATCTATCAATTCAGAGGTGGTCTCAGAGAAGATCTGCAATTAGCTCTTGTGCTTTTTGAGCCGTAAAAGTATGATGAATTCTACAACATGGCACTCAAGCAAGAAGCTGCCCAGCTCAAATGTGAGGCTTCTAAGAAGAGAATCAGGATGCAGTTCAGTTTCTTCTTCCTCTCAAGTGGCAGCTAAGCAGAAGTTCTACCTTCCTCCTCCGTCCGCTCCACCCTTATCGCCAGAAGAACTCAGTGGTCGTGGATCTTCCCACCCACCAACCCAAAGCTATCGTAACAAGTCAAATTCTCAAGCTCCAAGGTCAAGTGCTCCTTATCAACGCCCGCCTCAGAGGTGACTTTCCACAAGTGTCAGCAGAAGGTCACTATGCTAACAAGTGCTTCAACCAGAGGCGCCTTCCGCCTCCTCCTCCCGTGAAATCTTCAAGCAAAGGCAAAGGTCAAGCATAATCCCAACTCGCAAAGGTGAATATGATGAATGCAGCGCAAGCAGAGGATTCTTCCGATGTGATAATGGGTAATCCTCCGCTTAATGATATTCCTTCAAAAGTCTTATTTGATACCGTGCATCGATTCTTTCATGTCATATCCTTTTGCATCAAGCACAATGTTGACACGTAGATTTTGTCCAAAGTTATGCAAGTTGTTTCTCCCGAAAGCTTATGACTTTAGTTTGTTGTTCCCAATGTCGGTATCAAGATGGGCGATTATAGATTTCGCTAAACCAATTGTTCTCGGTGACTCGGATATTGATCTTATTCTCGGATGGATCGGCTTTCAAAGACAAAGCTCACTTGATTGTGCTGCCGTGGAAATTCATTTGACTCACTCTTCTAATGATGAGATCATCTATGCCGCTGTGATGAAACCATTCGGTTGTTTTCTCTCAATCATAAGGGCTAATTGATGCTATTTCTCGATTCCAAATGCTTGAGTACCAAGATGTCTTTCCGTAAGAGCTTCCGGTATGCCTCCTCATCGCCGCTTGAGTTCACATCGATCTTGAGCCCGCATCGAACCCGCTTGCAAGCCGCCCACAAGCTTGGACCTAATGAGCTGAAGGAATTGAAGAAGCAGCTCGATGAACAAGAGCGCTTGGGTTTGATCGCACCGAGTTCATCTCCTTGGGGTTGTGGTGTTCTTTTGTCCAGAAGAAGAATGGCACGGACCGACTTTGCATCGACATCATTCCCATTGAATAAGAAGATAATCAAGAACAAGTATCCACTTCCCAACATCAATGAGCTTTTCGAGCAACTCAGAGGTGCTAAAGTGTTCTCCAAGCTTGACCTTCAGATGGGTTATCATCAGATTCGATTCGTGAACAAGATATTCCCAAGACAAAGATTCGTAATGCTTTGGTTCTATGAATATACTGTCATGTCTTTCGCCTTGTCAATGCTCCTCCAACATTCTCTCGATGATGAACTTCATATTCAACCCCTACACCAATGAATTCGCCTTGGTCTATCTTGATGATATTTTGGTCTTCCAAGAATAAGAAGGATCATGCCAAACATTTGCGATTGGTGCTAGACAAGCTCAGAGAGTATCAATTCTATGCTAAGTTCTCCAAATGTGAATTCTGGCTTGATGAAGTGCTTTATCTTGGTCATATCATCTCTCGCTAAGGGCATCGCTGTTAATCCCGAGAAGGTGTCCGCAGCTGTGAATTGGGAACCTCCTCGTAATGTCAAGTAGTCTGCAGCTTTCTTGGTCTTGCAAGCTATTGTCAAGATTCGCTGAGAACTTCTCCAAGATTGCAAAGCCTCTTTCCAACCTCCTCCGTAAGCATGTGAAGTATGTCCGTCTCCCGAGTGTGACTTGCTTTCAATACCCTTAAAGAGAAACTCACACAGCCCCTGCCTTGACTCCTCCCGATGAATCCAAGCCATTCAAGTTTTCGTGATGCTTCTTCAAGGTCTCGTGCTGTGTTAATGCAAGAGAAGAGATTTGTGGCTTATACCTCTTGTCACCAAGCTCAACGAAAAGAACTACCCCACTCACGATCTTGAGTTACGGAAGTTGTCCATGCATTGATAAGATGGAGACATCTCTTGTTGGGAAGGAAAGTGGACATTTTCACCGATCACAAGAGTCTCAAGTATATCTTCACTCAACCCAACCTCAACCTCAGTGCACTCGATGGGTCGAAATGATTCAAGAGTACAACCCAAGTATTGAATATACTCCGCAAGGCCAATGTGATTGCAGATGCTTTGAGCAGAAGGCTTATCGCAACAGCTTAATCCTCAAGCCCTTCCAACCGGATCTTTGTGAAGCTTTCCGCAAGCTGAATCTTCAAGTTGTTCCTCAAGGCTTTCTTGCCAACCTCATAGTCTCTCCTACTTTGGAAGATCAGATTCGTGAGGCTCAACTTCGGATACCATGGTGAAAAGGTGAAATGTGGTATCGACAAGGGCATTTCCAAGTACAAGTGCTTCCACGCTGATGACAAAGATACTTTTCTTCGAGGACCGGATTGTGGTTCCTAAGGGTGATCTGAGAAAAGTCATTATGAACGAGGCACACAATTCGCTTCTATCCATTCATCCCGAAGTACGAAGATGTACCATGACCTCAAGCAATATATTGGTGGACTCGAATGAAGCGAGAAATTGCTCAATTCGTGAATGAGTGTGATGTCCGCAGAAGAGTGAAAGCAGTAACACCAAAGACCAGCTGGTCTCCTTCAACCTCTTGCTATTCCGAATGGAAGTTTGATCATATTGAAATGGACTTCGGACTGGTTTTCCTAAGTCCAAGCGTGGAAATGATGCTATCTTCGTTGTCATTGACAAGCTTACTAAAGTGGCTCATTTTCTTCCAATCAAAGAATCCATCACAGCAGCTCGCTTGGCGTAGCTTTACACATCCAGATTGTCTCCTTGCACGACATTCCACAAGTGATCTCTTCTGCACTGCGGGCAGCATCTTTACCTCCAAGTTTTGGGATTCTTTTCAAGGCCATGGGCACCAACATTCTGCTTCAAAGACAGCTTTCCATCCTCAAACAAGTGGCCAAGTCGAGCGAAGTCAATCAAATCCTTGAAGATATGCTCAGTGGCTTGTGTCATTTCCTTCGTATGAAGTGGAAGATTGTCTTCCATATGCCGAAGTTCTCCTACAACAACAGCTTCCAAGCGAAGTTCGCAAGGCCCCATTCGAAATTTCTATGGCGTAAAGTGCCGATTCTCTCAATTGGTCCGAGACAGTGAACGCCAACTTCTTGGCAACGACTTGATCACGGTCAAGAAATGTGCAAAGTCATTCGTGAAAATCTCAAAGCCGCGTAATCGCGCCGTAAGAGCTATTATGATGATAAGCACCGTGATGTGGCTTTTGAAATCGGAGACCATGTCTACCTCCGCTCTCCAATGAAAGGCACTCGCCGCTTCGGTATCAAAGGGAAGCTTGCCCCAGATACGTGGGTCCTTTCAAGATCATTGGCAAAAGAGGCAATCTCGCCTATCAACTTGAGCTTCCTCCAACTTCGCGAAGGCATGATGTGTTTCACGTGTCACAGCTTCACAAGTGCTTCAAGACTCCTGAACGCACTATCAACTTCAAGAGATTGACCTCCAAGAAGATCTCTTATCATGAGCACCCTGCTGCTATTCTCGAAGAAACCGAGCGCAAGACTCGCAACAAGTCAATCAAATTCCTGAAAGTGAAGTGGTCACACCATTCCGACCGAGAAGCCACCGGGAGCGCGAGGATCACCTCCGCTCCGATATCCGAGTTCTTTCAGTCCTAGATCTCGGACGAGATCCTCTTGTAGTGGTGGAGTGTTGTAACACCCGGATGTAACTTTCCATTTTTGTAACTCCAACTCTTGCCATTTTCGCATTGTGATATGATATTCCTCCGTGGTTGGGTTCTTGTCTTCGCTTTTGCATTTTGTCCATGTCATGCATTTTCATATCATGTCATCATGTGCATCGATTTGCATACGTGTTCGCCTCATGATTCCGGCATTTTTCCCGTTGTCCGCTTTGCAATCCCAAGACTTATCTCCCCGCGGCCCCTTTTACGCTTTTTCCGTGAGCGGTACTAAACGCTCTCGAATGGACCGAGGTTTGTCAAGTGGCCTTGGTATACCACCGTAGACCACCGTCAAGTTTCGGTCATTTGAGCTCGCTTGGTACTCCAACGGTTAACCACACTCGCAAAGGCCTCTTTAAGTTGCAGCCCAACACCCTTTCAAAATAGTCCAATAACCCATCTAAGTCACTTCCATGTTTCTCCGCTGCTCGATCACGATCGTGGGCGAAACCGCACCTCATTTGACTCTCCTAGCTCCTCTATGCCTATTTAAGCACCCTCCATTCCAAATCGTGGTACAAACCCTAGCCTTCCCCTACTCAAGGCCGGACACGTCCGGTCCGGCCGACGAAATCCGCCAAGCCACACAATCGGGTCACACCTGTCCACTGGCTGCCATTGCTGGTCCGCTGGTTCATGGGCGGCTCCCTCCTGCCCGGGACACTGGCTGGCCACAAGCTGGCCACGGCCGGCTGCCGCCAAGACTGCCGGGCCTCGCTGGGCCAAGCCAAGACGCGCCGAGGTCGCTGGCTTCCACTGCCGCGCTGAGGGCTCGCCACGGGCCGCCTCCGCCACCGGGCGCCTGCTGCCCCGTCCTGCTGCCGCCTCCTCCTCCGCCGCCCCCCCGCCGCCTGGTTCTGGCGAGCCGCCCATCACCTGCCGGATCCGGATCTGAGATCCCGATCGGTTGACTTCTTCCCTAAAATTTCGTCTAAGTTTTTAAACTCGTGTTAATTTGTGGCATTTTCAACGATCATAACTCTGCACCTGTAGTCTGCTTTCAGGCGTGTAATATGTCAAAATGTTCGCCTCAAGAGTAGATCATTTCATCTCATTGCATCATTTTCATTTGAGCTCATCTTGATGCCCGAAATGCTGTTAGAAGAGGGCTATGTGATGTTAGTTTCGCTTTCTTAATGTAACTTGCACTTTTGTTATTTTTGCTATGATTGATGTGTGCACCCTATGAATTTGAGTCCTACATGTGTTTTGTAATATGCCATGCCATATTTCCAGGGTGTATGCCATGTATTTTTGTGATCTATGTGGTGACTAGCACAAGCATGCAAAGTAGGCTTCCTGATGTTGCTGTTTTCACCTTTTAGTCGATATTTTGATGCCATGTTAACTTGATGCTACCAAGAGATCCATGCATATTTTGAGATACTTCAGTAAGGATGTTTTGAACATATGGTTATTATCTATCCATCCATGCCTTTGTTTGCAATTATGGAGTGCCATAGCTTGAGTCAATCGAGCTCTACTTTTGCTATAAAATGTTTCCTGCAGATTGTTTACATGTTATTCAATTTTGCCAAGGTTGTTGTGGTTGATCCGTATGCTATGATGTTGTTCTTGCCATGTATGTCTTCTATGCCATGTCTTCTTGATGTATGTATGCTTAGTTTATCATGTAATGCTCTGTAGTGAGTGCTTTGAGCTTGTAAACATGCCTACTTGTTATCTGCTTTTGACATGCCCTGTTGTTGAATCATAACTAAACTTGCTATATTGACATGGGTGTTACTATATTTTCTCGATCCTTTTGGCTTATGGTCAGTAAGGGACTTTTGTTCTATGCTTTGAGTAGATTCATGCCATGCCTTGTTTTGCTATTATAAGTTCCTGTAGCATGTTGTTTTCTTGCTCAACATTGCTACCGATGCTGTTTTTGCCATGTCCAAATTTCGATATTTTTTGCACTTTTTCCATGCTTGTTTGGACCTGTTATGATGTGATTTAGCCGTAGCTCAGTGTTCATCTTTTGTCAAGCATCTTGAGTAGATCACTGCCATATGCTTTGTTGATACATTTGGGTGCAGTAGCTTAATTTCTTGTTGCTTGCTAAGTGGTATCATGTCATAATGGCAGATTTGTGCCATTCTTGTTTTGCTTGTCATTTGCAAACCGTGCATCCGATTCCGTGATCTTTATATCGATTTCAACCGAAATCATCTCATCTTTCCAGCGCATACTTGGTTTGCCAAGTTGATGCCTGGTTCATCATTTTCCTTCCGGAGCGCGATACGCATTGCATATCACATCTCGCATATCATGTCATGTTTTGCATCATGTTGCTTGTGCATTGCACCATGATTTATTGTGGTTCCTTTGTTTGTGTTCTTGCTTTGGGTAGAGCCGGAGACGAGTACGTGAACGAGGAACCTGTTGAGAACTCTTACGAGGATCAAGCTTTCGACAACTCGAGAACTTTGCGCAAGATGACCATACCTCGAAATCACTTCTATCTTTGCTATGCTAGATGCTCGCTTTTGCTATGCCTATGCTATGATGCCTATCACTTGCTTATCATGCCTCCCATATTGCCATGTCATCCCCTAACCATCCTTTCCTAGCAAACCGTTGTTTGGCTATGTTACCGCTTTGCTCAAATTCTCTTATAGCGCTGTTAGTTCTAGGTGAAGTTGAAGTTTGTTCCTTGTTGAACATGGAGATGTTGTTCCTTGTTGGAACATGTTTACTTGTTGGGGATATCACAATATATCTGCTATAATTAATGCATCTATATACTTGGTAAAGGGTGGAAGGCTCGGCCTTATGCCCGGTGTTTTGTTCCACTCTTGCCACCCTAGTTTCCGCCATACCGTGTTATGTTCCTTGATTTCGCTGCCTTACACGGTTGGGTGATTTATGGACCCCTTGACAGTTCGCTTTGAATAAGACTCTCCAAAGAAGGCCCAACTTTGGTTTTACCATTTGCCACCTAAGCCTTTTTTCCCCGGTTTTCATGAGCCCGAGGGTCATCTTTATTTTAAACCCCCCGACCAGTGCTTCTTCGAGTGCTGGCCCTAAACGAGTAGATCGGGCCACCACGGGAAACTCGAGGCTTGGTTTTACTCATAGGATGTCTCATCCAGATGTGCCTCGAGAACGAGATATGTGCAGCTCCTATCGGGATTTGTCGGCACAATCGGGCGGCTTTGCTGGTCTTGTTTTATTGTCTGTTAAATGTCTTGTAGTCCGGGATTCCGAGATTGATCGGGTCTTCCCGTAGAAGGAATATCCTTCGCTGACCGTGAGAGCTTATAATGGGCTTGTTGGGACACCCCGCAGGTATTATCTTCAAAGCCGTGCCCGTGGTTATGAGGCGATGGGAATTTGTTAATGTCCGTTGTAGAAAACCCGGTTGACCTCAATTAAAATACACATCAATCGCAGCGTGTAACTGGTGGTCTCTTCGCGGAGTCCGGAAGTGAACACGGTGTTGGAGTAATGTTTGACGAAGTAGTTCAGATCACTTCTTGATCGCTACTAGCTTCACGACCGTGTTTTGCTCCTCTTCTCGCCTCTTTTGCGTAATGTAGCCACCATATATGCTAGTCGCTGCTGCAGCTCCACCTCACAACTCTGTCCTTCCTATAAGCTTAAATAGTCTTGATCTCGGTGTGAGATTGCCGAGTCCCCGTGACTCACAGATTCTACCAAAACAGTTGCAGTGCCGACGATGCCAAGACAGTGACGAACCGAGCTCAAGTGGGAGTTCGATGAGGAACGTGGTCGCATTATGTGTCTTTTCCTCGATGATCGTAGTGGAGCTCAGCTTGGGACGATCGGGATCCGTGTAGCATTTGGGGTATCTTCTTTTATTTTGGTTCCGTAGTCGGACCTTGAGTGTAATCTAAATGATGGATGTTTATTTATGTATTGTGTGAAGTGGCGATCGTAGCCAACTATGTATCTTTTTCCCTTATGTATTACATGGGTTGTGTGAAGATTACCTCACTTATGACATTGCTTTCAATGCGTTATGCTCTAAGTCGTGCTTCACACGGGAGATATAGCCGCATCGAGGGCGCATAAAGAAGAGTTGAAATGCTAGCATTCATCGTAAATAAAAAATAATTATAAATCGGAAGTGGTACTATTTTTTGCGAACCAATCAGCAAAGGATACTATACCACGCGGTTTCCTCACTCCTCGACATCGAAAGAATACTCTGCTCGCCAACATGTGGGACGCCGACCATCCCGTCCACTTGCCATGCACGCAGAGCTCCAAGGAGAGTCACCTGTCGTCGTCACACAAGCAATAATGACTAATGAGCCATCAAATCAGAGGCACACTTCCCACTTTGAAGTTGCTCGACGAAGGAACCATCATGACTTCATTGAATTCGCTTCAAGAAAACTCACTGTATCAAATAGCATCGCTAGCTACATTATTTACTCCAATGCAGTCCTCCTTTCATTCATAGGATAGAATATGAAAATCATAGGAAGTGAGATGACATGCATCTCAATTCCTATAGAGAAAGATATGACATTTGATAAATAGGATAGGAATGTTTCCATTTAGTCTAGGCTAATGTATTGGTAATTTGCTCTAAAACTACAAAAGAGTAACTAGTAGTACTGGTACATGCTCGCACTGCATACGCATACACACACTAACTACTACTAGTACTACTACTTCACATGTCGCTGACGCCGCTGCTCTCCTTCCCGGCTTTGTTGGCTTACACCCCACCGTGCTTGATCTCCGCCGCCTCTCCGCAGCAGTATGCAGCATCCTTTTCTTTCTTGCGGCGGCGGCCTCTTTCTTGAGTGCTTTCTCGACTTTCCCGCCCCTCTCAGGCGGCTTTGGTCGCTTTTTCTACCGCCCATTCGCCTTGGTATCTTCAAATTCTCCCACATAGTTGTGAGGTCGCGAGCGGCGATGAATCGCACGACGGGGATGCCATGGCTTCCTACCATTTTGTGTGCGTCAGGCAGCGAGGAACTCGGCGCGGCGGGATGCCATCGCTGCCTTTACCGTTAGTGTGCGTGGTGGCATGAACGACGCTGGGAGAGCTCGGGTGGAGTGGCCGACAACCGATAGTGCATTGGTTTGTCAAGAGCTCAAGGACGTAAGACGAAGCAAATTAGATTCCCTTCAATCCTGGTCATTTATTACCGAGTAAAATGCATTGGCGGTCATCGAACTTGTCTTGATAGCTCACTTTGATCATTGTATACGAGATATGGTGATTATACGGTCACCGCTCAGCAGATAGTCTGTGATTTGTATGGTTGACCTGTCAAACAGTCCGCATGCGCCTCATCAGCCGTGTTCTTTATCTATCTACGCTGGCCTACCTGTGAATGGAGAAAGAAATACCGTAAAACCAAAATTATGCGATGTGGGGAATCAAACCACGGACTCTTCGCTGCAACGCACCGCCAAAAATGAAAATGAAATACTTCTGCCGACACTCACGCCACGCTGTCAAAGCATGCTAATGCATGCACGCCGCCTCTAAATCAAAGTCCTTCATGGCGCAACGCAAACGGCGAGCCCATCACCGCGCGCGCTTCGCTGTTCGACATTACCGTTAGACGCTTGATGGAGGCCTCACGCTAACGCCGGCATGAATTCACCTGGCTCAAGACCAACGGTCATACTCGGACCGCTTTGCTCATGTATATCGCCCATCACAATGACAATCTATAGAACAACCTAAGCTAGAGAGGGTACTATGGTAGTATGGTACGGAGTATGTACTATCGTGAGCGATCGATCTTAGTGCCACCGCACAATCAAACCCTTCCATCGCTAGCGCTTCTTCGCCTCAACGGTCACCGCTCTCCGTAATGTCAATGCCGTGATTCACCGGACTTAACCGCAGTGCAATTGGTGTACCGTCGCAGGACCAAACGGGAGATCGCCGTTTCGCCGCCTCCGCCGCCATTTACCACGAAGTTGCCACATAAGGCGCTGGCGCAGCCGGCAGCAAGGAAGAGTAGTACACGGTAGGTCGCCACTACTCGTCCTAGGAAGGCCACCGCCTCCACTCGGCCGACGCCAAGCTTGGTGGATAAAATCGGCGCCGATTAGCCGCTTGATGGTGACGGAGGCGGAAATCTTCATAACCTTGTGCTCCGGAGGAGGAGGTTATCGAGGCGGATAAGGAGGAGGCAAAGGCAATGGCCTGCTTTCTCGGTTCATGGTCGACATGGTGGTCGGGCCAAAGCGATCGCTTAGATTAGGTTTACAAGAGGTTTTAGTACGGTTTGTGCTAAATATGTAATGAATTTCATCCAGCTTTATAGGAAAAGTTCTAAATGTAATGAATTTCATCCCGTCAATTTGAAATTTGCTTTGTTTGCACGAATTTCGTCCTGTTAGTTCATATAGTTGTCGTAAAGGTATGCAGCATCGATGGCATCCATCGCTGTCCCCTCGACGATGCCGTGTAAATTTGTGGGCAAGCGCCGGAGATGCCCTAACTATCATGCTATAATCGCTAACAATCCTCCATTATTTGGCAGGAACAGTTATCCTCGATCAAAATCAGATCCGCAAGAGCCAGACTCCTCCCGCGTAAGAGTGTAAACTTGCTTACATAAAATGGAGCAAGTGGACTACATCAGAGTCTGCCATATCACTTGAACTAGCCTGCCTAACGAGCGGAAAGCACCGCCTCGCTATTTTGTTCTGGATTTCTATCGATCGATCGCACGAAATGTTACGCCGCAAGTTCTAAAGCGAAAAGGCAGCACACTTACGACTCAGACGCCGCCGCAACCTCGACAGCCGCTCGCACGCCGCCACCGAGGGGACACGCGTTGTCTTGCAATTTCACCGACATGTGGGACCATAATTGAATAAACCGCCGATAGTCGAATCTAATCGCCGCGCAAGGCCGGCCGAGAAGAGAGAAACGGGAGGGAGAAGAGATCGCCCACCACCGCACAAGACGACTCCAAGAAATATACGTGATAATGTGAGGTGGGCCATGCCGAGTCCGACCGCCTGTGAGCCCGCTCACCGCCTGCCTCTCAAGATGCCACTGCCCATCGTGATGCATGCAGAGTACTTCTCCGCTCCTAAATAATTTTCTTTCTAGAGATTTCAACAAATGACTACATACGGAGCAAAATGAGTGAATCTACAATTTAAAATATGTCTACATACATCCGTATGTTGTAGTCCATTTGAGATGGCTAGAAAGACAAATATTTGGGAACGGAGGAGTAGTCCCCGCTATGTGGAGGAGAGAGAGGCATTGACAAAGTCAAGGAGTAATAGTGGAGACAATAGCTTATAAAAATAAACAATGAATACTGCTGCTCGCCCTCTATATCGAAAGAATACTTTCATTCACCGACATGTGGGATGTCGACCATCCCGTCCACCGCCATGCACAAAATTATCCTGGTCTACCCTGGTCGACGCAGGCTCCAACCTTTCCCAATCGTAAGTTGTTCGGACGAAGGAACCATCATGACTTTGTTGAATTCCGCTTCTTCAAGAAAACTTACTGCACGCATATCGCTACCACACGCCAAGACCGGACGGCACTGCACTCACGCCATATCACCGAACCCACTAGGCCAAACTAGCCCGCCTAGGTCATCTATTTTGGAATGGAGGAGTACGCCTCAGACTGCTACGATTTTGTGTTGCACGCTCTCTCTGTACTTTTGCTATGATTTTCCTACCCTATGAACCAAATGAGGCCTGAATGTATGTCGACTATTGTCCGATCGATCGCTAAGCTTCACAATTTTAGGAGCTAGGCTATTGGTCGATCGACGAGGATAAGTATAAGCGCACTCACGAGCTCATCGGCCCCAACGCTTTCTTCGGTGAGTGTTTTGCAAGTACTATAGCTCGTGATAGTAGCTAGCCTACTAACACCAAGAATCATCAAACAAGCCCTGCACGATATGATAAACAGTTCAAAATTACATCTAAGCATGCCATATATTACATCAAAAGCTGGTGAGGATACATCTGCTTCCATAACTCGGAGAGGGTTCGCATGATTCATCGCATGATTCACTATCAAACAAAAGTAGCAAGATCCGCCTACACAAGACAAAGGTAATCGCCCTAAGATGGTTTGATAACATGCATCGCTCGTAATTAAACACAGTGGCAATGCAAACTACCTCAAGGATTAGCGCGACCAACTATTTCTTGTCATCGATCTTCTGCAATGACCACAAAGACGACAGCGGCATGGGAATCAATTTCGGGGCGATGTCCCCAGATCGACCGCAACATCGAATCGATCTTCGGGCGATGTCCACAGATGGACAACGCATCGAATCAATCTCCGGCGATGCCAACAGACGGGCCACTTACATCGAATCTTCAAGGACAACCACCGCCCTCGCACAACCCTAACATATTAGCAAGCACATTACAAATAATCAAAAGCAAGCACATTGCAAATAATCAAAACCACAACTATGGTAATAAGCCATTATTTTTACCTTGTGCAGCTCACTGGGGATCTCATCCTCCGGGGCCATCTCCTCGCCCTCGATGGGGGCCATCACCTGCCAGGGAATACTGCTTCTCAACGGCGACTATCTCCTCAAACTCGGTCTTGAGCCTCACATAGGTGGCAATCAGAGTTCCCGGGTAGGCATGGTGGGGCCCTTGCCGTTCTTCCAACTTTATTTGAGGAGTTCGTCCGCCAACGCCCTCAACTCTTGGCCTGCTTGTTTCTTGGAGTTCTTCGCTCCATGGGTTGGCCCGCCAACATGGTCAACTCTGGTCGGTGCTCGCTTCGGAGATCTCTCGCTCCAAGGTTGTCCGCCGCAAATCTTTGCCTAGTGCCTGTGATCCATCAATGAACTCGACAAACAAAAAGCAATCAAAGGAAACCACAATCGCAATGAAAACGGGAAAATAATAGGATGTGATAATCGGTCGGTGCTTCGCAAAAAGAAGATTATTGAGAGGGGCAGAAAGAGGCACCCCAAGTAGGAGTAATCCTACTTGGGCGCCTCCCACAAGTCGGCCTCCCCCCTTCCATAAGTGTCGGAGGGGAAGGAAAGAGAGAGGGGGGAGGGGGAGAGAAGGAAAGGGGGAGGCCGAATCCTCCCCTTTCCTTCTCCCTTCCCCTCCTTCCTTCTCCTCCTATTTCGGCCTATATACACTACAAAAAGAAATACACTTCCGTGATGATACGTGTTTGTCGCAGTAGGTCGCGTTTTTTGTCATGCATGTACATCCATGACAAATTTATGACAGAATCAAGATAGTCATACCTGTGTCTGTCATAGAAGTGTTCCATGACATTACCAAAATTATCATCACGAAGTGTCCACTTCCATGACGATAAATCGCGCTCACGTAAGTGCTTTCATTAAGGGTGACCGACACGGGCATCCACCATAATCGAACGCCGTTGCTTATCGGGTCGGGTTTTGATCCGATAACCCGTTAACAGCCCCGACCAATGGGGATTTTCCACGGTGAAATCATCATTGGCTGGAGGAAACACGGTCGGCTCACCGCTGGGACAGATGTCATCCACTCATTGGACAAAAGGCGCCTATGATACATCGACATGTGGCACGCCCAACAGAGGCCCATTCCTATGAAAAGGCCGCCCGCTTGACTTGGTCAAAAGGTGGCGGGTCGCCTTGTAAAGCATGTTAACGGCCTGCTCGATATAGCCCATTTACAGCCCGCTAACCCAAGGCCCGCTACGCCTATCCGAATTATGCCCAAGAGCGCCATCCGCCACCCAATATGATTCCAAATTGCTTCACTTCGCCCATGTATGGTCCATGACGCCTTTCGCCCACATGAGGCCCTATGTAACTCCCCGCCTATTAACGGCCCATGGTGAAACCGCCCGTAATGAACAAAGGTATTACTTTACACCCATTAACGACTCCATGGTGAACCGCCCGTAATGAATAAAGGTATCACTTTATACCCATTAAGGGCCCATTATTCTGCATAATGCTTCACCCATGTTATCTTTCGCCTTCTCGTGAGCCCATTTATTCTGGGCTCATTTCAAGATTCGCTTACTTACGCCCACATCGCTATTTTCGCTTATGAGCCAAATTCAGCCCGGGTTATAGTCGCCCGCTTATGGTCCGTTAACACGCTAATGCTTTCATAGCGCCATGAAATATGGCCTATTAACGATGGCCCATTATGGTCGGCCCATGAACGGACGCATTCCAAATCTAGCCTGCTTACGCCATAATGCGCCTCGTTATTGGTCCATGTTCGCCAATCGATCATACCGCCTATAGAAGGCCCATTGATGATATGGCCCGAGAAGGCCTATTGTTTCTATGGCCCGTAGAAGGCCCATCGCTTATAAGGCCCGAGAAGGCCCACTGCTTATACGATTCGTAGAAGGCCCATCGCTTTCACGAATTCGAGGTCCAAAGGTCACTACAAAGAATATTAGCCCATGGTTATTGTGGCCTAGTTTTAAAAAATAGGTTATTCCACCACTAGCAAACCGCAGAAAAAGAACTGCACCGACTACAAGCAAACAAATAAACAAGACAACAAGGAAATAAATAAGCAAGCAACTTACACTAGGCTATCACGGCTATTACATATATTACATCCATCGGGCATCAAAGTTCGCCACAAAGCAAATATAGGGAACACAAGAAGATATAAATGCCGCAGAAAACAAGTCCATAACTCAAACCACTTCAAGAGCTCAAGAAACAATATCCCGGTACCCATAATGCTGGCAAGATGCTTAGCAAGCTTATTAACTTTCTCTTGTTTACGCTTATGTCCTCCAAATATTGTCGTTGCACCGTAAAGTATGCATCTGAATTCTGCAGGACTTCTCATTCCTTCGGCTTCCTCGTCGATAACATCTCGATCGATGTCTTTCAACTTGAAGTTGAGACTCAAGAAGTTGAACTGATTCAGCAACGAGTTCAAGAGCTGGTGCCAAAGAAGTGGTAGCTAGTAAGTCAACACTACATCAAGACAGACTTTGGGGTTCTCTCATGTCCTCAATATAGTTTTTATCAGCTTTCTTGCAGACCAACAGGATGTCTCACTATCTTGAACCTTATCTCATTACTTCCTTTACCATTGCATAACAGGTACTCTTCTCCAATATTTTATCCGCTCTAAAAGACAAACAAACAAACACATCTTAGGTTTACAATGTAGTATATGAAACTCATTTTGGTAAACCAGTTCAGTAGTAAGGTGGACAGGATAACAACATGAAACAAACATATATCTATGTAGTATGGCCACTGTATGGTCTATATCATTCTAGTTTATGTTGCCAAATCAAGATAGATATAGTTCAAATCATATCTATTTAAGACAAAGCAGCATAGACAAAATATAAGTGTGGGAAACTACACAGTAATAACAACACTTGTAATGTGCATGGCATGAGAACATAACTGTTTATTCAATTGAAACTGAAATCAACATAGAGCAAGTTACAACAGCAAACAACCAAACACGTTTAAGAAACAGGTTTAAAACATACCTGTTGCGCCATTGGAGTTTCAATTGCATCCTTCAAATTTGAAATTGGTTGGTATTAGTAAATACAGTGATGCAAGAGCAAAGTAGTATGAACTATAGCTACGGAACCTGACCTGAGAACAATTTTTCTTCTGCTTTAAGTGTTTACTTCGGGTTCGGAGTGGTGGTCCTCGTGATTTGGGCACTGCAGTTGCCTTACTAACTGCTCGTGTTTGGGTGCTCTATGGTGGAGACGGTGCTGTGTCAACGGAACCGGGTGTCTATCTACCGGGTTAGTTAGAAGGTGTAGCTGGTTCTCCGTCCAACCGGGTAGGGGTACAACTGCATGAGTGTGGGTTATGTGGTGGGGCTGATTCTTGGGCAAGTACAACCGTGGTTCTATCTCAAGATCGACATGTAGCACGATCTTTTTCAAGACCGTGTTTTTACTCCCACAGATATCGCCATCACTCCCTCCAATTGAAATGGCTGATAAACAAGAAAAGTAATTGAATGTACGTACATTGTAAGATAGACAGTGCAATGGATAGTAGGAAGAAAACAGGCATGAAATAATTCACATTTATGTTGTCTAAGCAAATGTAATAGCAGTGACATAATTTCACATATATGATGGCTAATTAAACAGATAGCATGACACAATTTAACTTGTATGATGGCTAACTAAACAGGATAGAATGACATACTTCAAAATATGATGACTATGTAAACATGATGACATGATATAACTATACGATGTGTCTATTAAAGTGGTTGGCATGCCATAAATCACAAACATGCCGTCGATGGAAACATGATGCCATGATATAATTCACGGATAGAATGACATAATTTAAAATATGATGAATATGTAAACAGGATGAGATGATATAACTATATTATGTCTTTAGAAAATGGGTTGGCATGCCATAATTCAGATACATGCTGTCTATGTAAACATCATGGCATGACATAATTCAAATATATGATTTATATACTAAGGAAGTGAACAGAGGGCAATTGCATATATGATGTGTCAACTAAGGAGATGATATTCAATATTGTGTATATGATGTAAAACTAAGCATTGCAATACAACATATGCATTATATAGTAATATAGCCCTGCCAAGTTTGAGCATACACCTCGTGGGATAATAGGACTGGTCATCTGCCTCAATCCTCCTCTCAAGATCTATCTCAGAATCAACAAGATATCTGCTTCAAAGGTAGCATTGTCTACTTTGAAGACCTTGTTTTCACTCCAGATTTCTCCATCACCAATTCAAATGGCTGATGCACAGAAGAGCAGTTGAATATACAAACATTGTCGATAAAAGCAATGAGAAATACAAAAAAGGATGGCATGATATAATTCACATATATGACGCTGTTTAAACATCATGGCATTGCATAATTCACATACATAATGCCTTGCAACAAGATAACATTGCATAATTCATATATAATGCCTTGCAACAAGATGGCATTGCATAAATCACATATATGGTAATTAGCCACTAAACAAAGTGGCATTCACACAAAGCATGTCTAAACTAAGCAAATGACATAGTAATGCAAGATACCATACGCACGATATGAGTAACATAACCTCGCCAAGTTAGGGCATGCACCTCGTGGGGAAATATGATCGGTCATCTGCTTCTCAATCCTCCTCCGAGGAGCTATCGATAACCAGAAGACATGCGCTTGCCGATAGCATTGTCTGCTCTGAAGACCTTGTTTCCACTCCAGATTTTTCCATGACCGTGCCGAATGGCTGATGCACAAGAAGAGTAATTGAATGTACTAAAATTGTTGACAAATTTAACACATAATAAAAAAATGATGGCATGATATAATTCACATATAAGATGACTGGCTAACCAGGGTGGCATTGCAAAATTCACATATATGATGCCTGGCTAGACAAGATGGCATTGCATGATTCACATATACGATAAAGAAACTAAACAGATGGCATTGACACAAAGCATGTCTAAACTAAGCAGATGACATCTTTAATGTATACAAGAGGGCAATGCAAGGCACCATATGCATGATATTACCAACACCAGATGCCAAGTTAGAGCGAAGACCTCGGGGTAAATAGGAGTGGTCTTCTCTTGTGAATCCCCTCGTAACAGCTTATCTTCCTCTTGATTACGATCCGAAATGGGTGGAGGGGGGGCTGCCTTTGCGCCCACCATGGAACGACGTCTGCATGAAATTTTATTGCCACGCAAGGCTCGTCTCTTTTGCTCTACATGATCAGTTCCATTGTGTACAATAACCGGCATGCATTGTAACGCCCTGGATTCGATGCGCCAGGTGTTTGCTAGTTATTCGTCATTGTTGCCATGTCATGTGCTTGCGTGTTGCACTTTGCCATGTCATCATATGCATTTCATACCATGTCATCATGTGCATTTCATTTTGCATACGTGTTCGTCTCATGCATCCGAGCATTTTCCTGCTGTCCATTTTGCAATCCGCGCCCTATGCCCTCCCGCTGCCTCTTTCGCCTCCTGTTGTGTAAGGGTGTTAAACGGTCTCGAATGGACCGAGTCTTGACAAGTGGCCTTGGTATAGCACCGTAGACCGCCTGTCAAGTTTTGTGCCATTTGGAGGTCGCTTGGTACTCCAATGGTTAACCGGTAACCGCAAAAGCCTCCTTCTTTGCAGCCCAACACCCTTCCAAAGTGGCCGAAAACCCAGCAAACTCCTCCATGCTTCGGTCGTTCGATCACGATCGCGGGTCAAAACCGCACCTCATTTGGACTCTCCTAGCCCTCTACCTATAAATATGCACCTCCCAAATTCGGATGAATCTCTCAAACCCTAGCTTGCCCCTCCTTCCCGCAGCCGGACATGTCCGATCTCCCCGACGCTGCTCGCCTCGCCGCCTCCGCCAATCGGCGGCTCCGCCACCTGTCCGCCGCCATCGCCCGCCTGCTGCTCAAGGCCAGGTCTGGCCTCAGATTCGCTGCGCTGGTCTGGGCGCCATACCGCCTGCTCGTGCTGCCGCTGCTCGCTCCCTCCGGCGAAGCTCCGCTGGCCCGGCCGCCGCGGGCGCCTCTGGCCTGGCGATCGAGCGCCTGCCGCTCGCTTTCGACTGGCGCTGCCTGCCGGTGTTCTTCGACTGGCCATGGAGCTTCTCGCCTGCCGCTTTGCCGGGCGGCTTCCGCCGCCGCCGCCTCCTCCTCCTCCGCCCACGCCTCCTCCTCCCGCCGGATCCGCCTAACTCCGGCGAGCTCCGATCGGCCTGTTCCTGTGCCCCGATCTAGATCCACCTCGTTGACCTCTTCCCGAAATTCTCTTTATTCTCGTGATTATTTTGTCTGCATTTTCGCCATGCCATAACTCGCATCCGTAGTCTGCTTTCGTATGCGTAATATGTCAAATTGTTCGCCTCGACGAGTACATCATTTCATCTCATTGCATCATTTACATTTGAGCTCATATTGATGCCCGAAATGCTGTTAGAAGAGGGCTATGTGATGTTAGTTTCAGATTCTTATCAGAACATGCACTTTTGTCAATTTTGCCATGATTGATGTGTGCATCCTATGGACTTGAGTCCTACATGTGTTTTGTAATATGCCATGCCATCTTTACAGGGGTGTATGCCATGTATTTTTGTGATCTCTGTGGTGACCAGCACAAGCATGCAAACTAGGCTTCATGATGTTGCTGATTTTAGACCCTGTTTTGCTGATATTTTTATGCCATGTTAACTTGATGCTACCGAGAGATCCATGCTTATTTTGAAATACTTCAGTAAGGATGTTTTGAACATATGGTTATGCTCTATCCATCCATGACCTTGTTTGCAATTATGGAGTGCCATAGCTTGAGTCAATCGAGCTCTACTTTTGCTATAAAATGTTTCCTGGCAGGTTGTTTACATGTTATTCAATTTTGCCAAGGTTGTTGTAGTTGATCCGTATGCTATGATGTTGTTCTTGCCATGTATAGCTTCTATGCCATGCCTTCTTACTGTGAGTTGCCTTGCCATGCCATGTATTGCTCTTTGGTGAGTGGTTCAAGCTCATCAACATGCCTACTTATCGTTGTTCCTGCCATGTTTAAATCTGTCATATAACTTGCCCTATTTACATGGGTGCCATCATATTTTCTGATCCTTTTTGGCTCATGGTCAGTAAAGGACTTTTGTTCTATACTATTAGTAGGTTCATGCCATGCCTTTGGTTGCCATGATAAGTTCCTATAGCATGTTGTTTGATAGCTCTAAACATTGCAACCTGATGTTATTTCCTGATAAGTCTGAAACTCATATTATTTGCAATCTTGCCATGTGTTTTGAGCATGTTCTAGTAGTTTCGGAGATAGCTCAGTGTTCATGTTTTGTCATGCTTTACCTGTACATCATGCCCGTGCCTTTTGTTCTTATGTTAAGATGTTGTAGCTTGTTGTTTTGATGCTTGCAATATGCCTAGTTGCTGTTTTGGATGATTGTTGCTATAACTTGTATTGTGTGTATGTGTTGAACCGCTGTTCGCTTTTGAGTGTGATCTATATGAAACTTGCTTGATTTTGTATGTAGTTTCATATTATCATGTTGCATCGCTTTTTTGAGGTGTTTGCTTGATGTTTGTATGCATTTTGCATCAATGCCATGTTTAACTTGTTTTGCTCATATCTTCTAAGCCGTAGTCTCAATCTAATGAACTTTATATGTAACTTGACTAGAATTTCGTAGATCATTTTGGTGCATCTTAACTTGCTGTTTAACAACTTGAACTTGAGGTTTATTCAGATCTGGACCAATTTCGAAATATGCATATGAGGGCTTACCGAATTGTTCTATGTTGTTCCGCCTCATTTAAACTTGCTTTGATGTGCTGCTCTTGTTTGCATCATCTCTTGCCATGAGTAGCTTTATGTAGTCTTGTCATGCATCATGCTTGTTGTGCATCATGTCATGTTCATGTGTGGTGTGTTTACTATGTTGTGTGCTTCTTCTCGATAGTTCCTGCTTTCTATGCATCGTGAGGATTCGCCGCTCACGCTTGGTTCGCTTCATCCGCTCGCCTTCTTCATGGACTCGTTCTTCTTCCTAGCGGGATTTCAGGCAAGATGACCGCTACCTCGATCTCACTACTATCATTGCTATGCTAGTTGCTTTGTTCTTTCGCTATGCTGCGCTACCTATCACTTGCTGCTCAAGCCTCACCTAATTGTCATGTCGCCTCTAACCTTTTGCACCCTTCCTAGCAAACCATTGTTTGGCTATGTTACCGCTTTGCTCAGCCCTCTTATAGCGTTGTTAGTTGCAGTGAAGATGAAGTTCGTTCCTTGTTGAAAATGGAGATGTTGTTCCTTGTTGGAACATGTTTACTTGTTGGGATATCACAATATATCTTATTTAATTAATGCATCTATATACTTGGTAAAGGGTGGAAGGCTCGGCCTTATGCCTAGTGTTTTGTTCCACTCTTGCCGCCCTAGTTTCCGCTATATCGGTATTATGTTCCCGGATTTTGCGTCCCTAACGCTGGTCGGGTGATTTATGGGACCCCTTGACAGTTCGCTTTGAATAAGACTCCTCCAAAGATGGCCCAACATTGGTTTTACCATTTGCCTCACCTATGCCCTTTTTCCCTTGGGTTTGGAGCCCAAGGGTCATCTTTATTTTAGCCCCCGGCCGCTGCTTCTTCGAGTGTTGGTCCGAACCGAGCAGATCATGGGCCACCACGGGAAACTCGAGGCTTGGTTTTACTCGTAGCTTGACTTATCCGGTGCCCCGAGAACGAGGTACGTGCGTAATCCTATCAGATTTGTCGGCACATCCGGCGGCTTTGCTGGTCTTGTTTTATTGTTGTCGAAATGTCTTGTAGCCGGATTCTCGAGACTGATCGGTCTTCCCGGGAGAAGGAATATCCTTCGCTGATCGCGAGAGCTTATCATTGGCTGTTGGGACACCCCTGCAGGTATAAACTTTCGAGAGCCGTGTCATGTTATGTGGCTGATGGGAATTTGTTAATATCCGTTGTAGTAAACTTGAAGTAAACTCTTCTAAAATACACCAACCGTGGCGCGAATCGTGAGTGTCTTTTTTCGGGTTGATCGAGAGGAGAACACGGTTTCGGGTTATGTCCGACGAAGTAGGAGTTCAGGATCACTTCTTGATCATTACTAGTTGACGACTGCCTTTGTTTCTCTTCTCGCCTCATTTATGTATGTTAGCCACCAGATATGCTTAGCCGCTGCTGCAACCTCACCACTTTATCTCCTTCCTTACCCATTAAGCTTTGCTAGTCTTGATACCCATGGTAATGGGATTGCTGAGTCCTCGTGGCTCACAGCTTACTACACCACCAGTTGCAGTGTACAGGTTTATGATGATCATGACGCAAGAGCGATGTTTGTTTGTGTTGGAGTTCTTCTTCCGCTTCTTCGATCAGGGATAGGTTCCAGTCGGCAGTCTGGCTAGCAGTGGTGGATATTGTTTGAGTTTCGCTTATGTTCCATCCAGCAATGGGTGTTGATCTCTTGTATATGATGTTGATGTATTCTTGTGGCATTTGTGCCTTATGTATGTATCCCTATGTATTATGTAATGTTGATGTAATGATATCCACCTTGCAAAAGCGTTTCAATATGCGGGTCTATCCTTGGTGGGACCGTCGAGTTCCTTTTGGATAGGGTCGCATATTGGGCGTGACATGCATAGGAATAAAACATAGTGAGATTATGTAAGGAGTGCATGCACAAATCCAGAGTGATGGTAGCAAACTTTGGATAGACCCAAAACCAATGATAGCAGGCAGATAATAGCCTTAGTTAAAAAATACAGATAATGGCTCTTTAATGTTTGTTTGCACCCAACATGAAACTCATAGTAGACACCAGAGATTAACCAGATAGTAGATGATAGTAATCGATTGCTGCCCCAATATGTACCCCTACAACCATTTAAAAACTCAAGTTTCAAAGATTAGTTTGGACCTCGACTCGAGTCTAGTAGGTGAACACGACGATAATGTAGTATGTCAAGATATTGCTTAATAATAACGAAGGCATTACGTAAGAGTGTAACCTCTCTTGCGGACCCGTAGTCCTCAAGGTAATCTTCTCGCTTGATGATGGTAATGCAGTTGTCGTGGCTGCTGCTGGCGGGAAGAAGATCCGAGGCGCCGAAGACAGTCTCGAGAGCGGATCCTCACTGGTGAACCCTTCCATCGTTGGAGCAGCTGAGCTGGGTGGAACATAAAGGTCGGAGGAGCAGGACAAACCACACAAGGTTTTTGACACATATCTGTAATGTAAGTAATTGAGTAAGGGCTTGTTTGAATTTGAGGATTCTAACAATGCAGGATAGGAAATAGACATGAATAGGATAGGAATGCATGTGCAAAACAGAGAATTTAAAACACAGGATTTCTGCCAACTGGTGTTCGATTCACAACAACCGGAAGATCACAGGATGCAAAAAGCATGGTGAGATTAAGTCAAACCACAAGAAAATGTACGGTTATAATGCTATTATGCTACTATCTCTTAGTCTTGTGCTTGATGAATAGGAATATGAAAAGGAGGAGAAGTGGAAATTAGAATTCCTACGGTTTTTCTTTCAAGGAGACACTAAAGGAACAAATCCTACGCTTTTCCTTTGCTCCATTCCTTTGCACAAAATTCATGAAAAGTAGTACCATAGGAAACTTTCCAATTCCTATGTTTTTCATTCACTTTTCCTTTCAAGCATCGCGATTCTAGTAGGCAGGCTTGAGCAAGGAAAATCCTACACTAAAAAATGTCTTTGTGCTACTTCTATTACTTTGGACCCAAAGCCATCGCCATACTAGCTCAACTCCTGTGCCCATCGACAAATGCATAGCTCAAACGCTACAGAGATAAATAATGATGGCATTCAAGAGAGTCCATCATGGATAGCTGTTGCTCGGTACCTCACTACTTGTCATATAGTAGGATAAAATAATCGATTTCCGTTACTACGAAAGTGCTCAAGGACAATATATATAACATGTAGAGTAAAAAGAGATGCACCAAGTGTACAACCTCTTTGGCGGCCATGTCGATCTCAGCGTGATTGGGTTGGTCGGGTGAGGATGCTCCGCTGACTTTGCTGCCGAGGAGGGGAATAAGATCTTAGGCGTCTGGAGATGGAGCCGAGGTATCGCTCCTGTGATGGAGGGTTTCGTTGTAGCAGCTCCAGTGAGTTGTCCGACGCCGAGGTCAAGCAGACAAGAGAGACAACGAACAACGTTAACCTCGAGTGGAATTTAATAGCATCTCCAAAGACATGATGTAAAATACATAACCACAAAGTGCTAGATGTAAATACATCCGCCGCCATCTCTGAACTTAATCACAAAACTGAACTTAACCGTCAAACCGAACTTAATCGTTAAACTGAACCTAATCATTTAAACTGAATTTTGCTGTCAAAACTGAACGCACTAGCAAGGTGAGGCTACACGCCGGTCGATCGATTTTTTCATCTCCTCGTCACCGATTTTGCAGCCATGGATACGAAATCAAGGGCTCATGTTCATCTTCAACCTCCACCTCTCCGAGCAGCCGCCACCACCGCCAAACAGCAGCTCTCGCTCACAAGGTCGGCGGGTGCGCCGCCGCCCGCCTGAAACACTCCCCACCGCTGTCCACCGCCGCCTGCCATCCTCTAGGCCCCGCCGCGCCGAAGCTTTTTCTCGGCAAGCCCCACACCACCGCCCGCGCAACGCCCATCGCCGCACCAACGCCCCATCCTCGAACCCTAAGATAGATAGTGGGTACCTTTCCGGCGAGCCCTCCCCGCCAGCGGCTGGTTCTTCCTTCACCTCAAGCGAGCCCACCCTTGAAAATCGATCGACCTAAAAGTCGATTCACGATCAAGGGTAGCCAAATCGAGCAGATCGCAAGCAAGAGCAAGAGCGAGAGCAAGAGCGAGCAAGAGCAATAGCAAGAGCAGACTGTAGGGGACCGAGCAAGAGCAGAGCAGCAAGGCGAAGCGAGAGCTAAAGCAGCAGCAGCTCCTCATCGATGTGGACGCCGCCGCCGAGGGAGCGATGTCGTGGAGGAAGTGGCGGCGATGCCGCCGGAATGGAGCCAAGGCACAGTCGGCTCGGGACCGAGCGCCGCAGCACCGTGAGATCGAATCAAGAAGAAAATGTGGCGATTAGTGTACAACCTCTTTGGTGGCGCCAATTAGGCCACAACTTCATCTCGAGGAAACGGTGATGATTATGCTCTTCCGTGGTGTAGGTGAAGACGGCGTGTGGGAATGTAGGTGGCACGAAAGACGAGGGAATGTCGGGCAGCTCCTTGGAGGTGGAGGACGGGTGGTTGAACCGTGGGATGATGAGATCGACAATGGATCATCATCCGCACGGTGGATGAGGGACGCCGAGGTGTCATTGTGGATGACGCCTTCGGGAAGAGGCCCGCCGGGTGGCGGATGGAGCAGGGTGTGGGGTTTCGCTGCTGGTTTTCGCGCCTCGTGTACGAATGGGTGGGCGGATGGGATGGCAGTGGGGAACCATGGCTTAGAGACGCGCTTGTCCAAATGTGGGTAAGTTATGAAAGTACCCCACCGATTTGAGGCGGTTCTTTCCGCTTAGGGTACCACGGCATTTCGCTGTGGTCGGGATTTCACAGAGGTGGGAGTTTTCGCTGTAATTTCGAATAGCAAGGCGCGAGTTGAGATGGAGGAGTTGTTGAGCACAACGAGACAAAGATATATCTTAAATATTTCGGCTAACAAGGCGCGGGTTGAGGAGGCGGAGTTTCAAAAGATGATAGACAGAGACGCTTAGCTTCAATTTTTGGCATAACAAGGCGCGACTTGAAATTTCGAAGAACAAGCTTAACGTGTACAAAAAAGACAATTTGCACCTCAACACGCACAACACACCATTTAGACTAGATTAAGGTACACGGCATTGCAAGCATGAGATTTGGCAACCAAATTATGAATAAATACCACATTATAGCATGCAAGCTTTGAGTCATATATGCATGATGTAGATATTCGCTTAATTTTATAGTTCATTTCATTCAAAATCATCTAGTTTTTATAAGAAAGCTAATCTATTTTAAGATTCATGGAATTGTGCGTTGTAAGACATAAAGTAAAAACAAATGATGGCAAATCATGTAGAAAAACATTTGGGCAATTCTGATACTAAGATTCTAGAACAAATAAGAAGTGCTTGTGTTTTGATGTTGGTGCATTATGCTTAAGTTCAACCATGGAGTCTTCTAGATTATACATGTGGCGTAAATCTGGTGGAATCTAGATGATATCCAACGGCCAATAGTGCTCAAATTTGCCATCTTTGGACCATCGGATTCGCCTCATCCAACGCACCATCTTTCAAAGTTAAAGTTACCCGCACACAATAAAAAAATATAATATATATATATATAGGGGTATAGATATAGATATGTGATGCGAAGTCACCATCATCTCCAATTAGAATAGTGTGTCCATGCACGGATGCGACGTGGCAAATGATGTCCGCCATCTAGATCTCAAATTCAAATCGGTCCGACCTTGTTCAATGTGTATACATTACAACATGCTCGCTTCCAAACCACACCATGCAGATCTCCGTTATATTCATGCATGCATGGGTTTCAAACATCGTGATCTCTTATTCAAATATTTGAATTCAACTTACATTGATTATGACCTCACCTATTCTTTTTACACCCACACAGTAGTCTTCTTTATAATTGTACCACTAACTTTCTCTGCATGCATGCACACACATGTGTATATAGCTAGGTCTTTCATAGTTTTCCACACAAACCGATCAATCGATATATCCAAAGGAGGTCTCACCTCTTTCCCACGCCCACATTGATCAATCTATACCTCTCTATATAGGATTAACATATATATAGCTAATACACCCACATTAATTATATATCCAACGCCCCTCTCATCATCCATGCTTTCCGCTTCATCTCTCGACAAGGCAATAATGAAGCGGAAGACAAAGTAAGGGCCCCGCTTCTAACATCACTATATATCGAGGCTAATATGAATGTGATCATTAGACAATTGCTGCTAAAAAGGTTTAATTTCATGAATTGGCCCTCCTCGTAAAGGATTAGCAATGCTTGGCCCCTAGCTCATTTATTTTTCATGGCTCACATCATGCGTGTAGCTTACCGCACCTCAACCAGCCCGATCTCTCGTGCTTAGTGTCATCCCCGATCAAGAATGCCGACACCACACAAGATTTCTGAGTATTTATAACAGAGTAGCAATCACACACTTATTACAATCGAATGTCTCAAGAGAGTACTTAATAAAATAAATATGGCTTAAGGCCATCTAATAGATAACAACGGAAGGCTTGGAAGAATAAGCGAGTCCATCAACTCCAACGGCATCATCGAAAGTATAGAACCACCACCTAAGCACCTTAATCGTCAGTTCTAAAAGTGCAACATGAAACGCTTGTAGTTCGAAACGGTCAGACATGGAATATGCCGCAAAGTAACACATAGAGAATAATGGAATAATAAGCCTATACTACATGCATATATGGCTGGTGGAAAAGCTCTATGGTTAAAGTTTTGCATAAAGCCAATGTTTCCCTACCGCAAAGGAATAAATTTATTTAACTATCATGGTGGTTAGAAACATTGAGAATGGTTGACAACATTCTCAATCTCAATTAAAAGTACTCATTAACAAACCCAACAATATTAATTAGAAGTAACATGATGAGATTCACATGATATCCAAGTACTAGATACTCAAGATGTCCATAACCGGGACACGACTAACCATGATTAGTTTATACACTCGCAGAGGTTTGAGCACTTTTCCCCACAAGACTCGATCGCCTCCGCTTGATTTCTCGCACTACATGGTGTTTGAGAGACGGATGACCGATACATAGTCTTTCAGAAGCGCTAGCACCTTACATGTGGGTAGACCGTACCAGCCTATAACCCCTACATTTGCTAGTGTACCCGTAAGAGTTTGCACAACTTAGTCAACTACGCCAGAGCCCATAATGGCTTGTGGCTGCACATGGAAGTTTCTAGTTTGAATAATCTCATGATCCCTTTGAGCCTGGGTGGCGGTCCGGAGAAATACATGCAAGTCCAGATGGAAACCAGGTGCCTCAATCCACCCAGATGTGTGTTTAAGTTGCCACCTTAAATAAACCATTGAATAACAATCTCACATCTGTCATGGATACACTCACCCAATCCACGTCCACTAGCATAGCATAACATAATAAGCAAACGTAGAAGTAACTCCCAAGGGTTTGATAATAAAACAAGTAATAGGTACTACCTCAATATACTGCCCAAAACCCACAATTTAATTAGATCCTAATCATGCAAGTGTTTGAGGATAGATCTAATGCATAAAACTGGGTATGAGAAGAGGTATGATCAAAGTGTTACTTGACTTGGTCGATGATCCGCCAAACCTAGAGACTCAAGTAACAGCGCGACTCCGGTATTCTATCGCAGACAAACAAACAAGCATACAATAAGTACTCATCTAATGCACAGTAAAACTCAAATAGATCTAACCAGATAGTTCAACTTAAGAACTCCGTTTGCAAAAAGAATCAAATCAAACGAAGCAACGAAAGTCAAACGGCGAAGAAAACGCTTCGCTTTACTAATCTGGATCTAAGTCAAATTTACAGAAGCAAAAACTTGTTTAAGTAGGTTATTCGAAAGAGGGTTTCGAGACTAAACTCTAGGTGCTTGAATCGCCGATTCGATAAACGAGCTAAAAGTTATACTAAAACGAAAATCGGATCGTAAATCACTACCGTAAAAATCACGAATTAAATCCAAGAAAAGAAAACGATTTAACGGTTAACGAATGGACGCTCGTTAACTAAACTAATCGACGAACACGCTCGTTAAAAACTAACGAACGAACGTAACGCTCGCTATTTAACCTAAACCGAAAAAACCAAACTAAAAAATGTAAACTAAAAAAACAAAAAAATCGAATAAAACCGCCTGTTTTAGAAAACCGCGCACGGATCGAGGCGGCGGCGAACCTCACGGGCGGGCGGAGTCCCATGAGTCGAGTCAGCGGGCGGCGGGGGGTCTGGGTCAAGCAAGGGCGGCAAGGGGTCCCATGAGTTTCAAGGGCAAGCGAATCCTCAAGGGCACATGGCGGAGGCGTTTTGGGTTAGGGTTTGTAAGGGTGGGCTGCCTCGCTTGAGAAGCGCCGCCGCCAGAGTCCTTGACGACACAGCCTTTAGTTAGGTCAGGCACGCTTTTTAAATAATTACGCAAGTAAAAAGAATAAAAGAAATACTAAATGACTCCAAAAATCCCGAATAATTTTCCCGCTTCTAAAATCAAGTTTACAAGATGAACTTTATTTGGGGCCTAAATGCAATTTTGAAAACACATATTTTTCCTAAATTCAAATAAAAAGGCTAAAAACTCCAAAATAAAATCTTATTTGATTTTATTATTAAATCTTCATTATTTCTTTATTTTGGGAAAGTCATTTTATTCCTCTCTCATATTTTGATAGTAGAAATAATTGAGATAAAATAATTAAAATCAAATGATCCTATTTTCAAATTTGAGAAAACTCAAATATGAAAATAACTAAAATCCCCAACTCTCTCCGTGGGTCCTTGAGTTGTGTAGAATTTCTAGGATCGAGCAAAATGCAACGAAAAAATATGATATGCAATGATGTTTATGTATAACATTCCAAATTGAAAATTTGGGATGTTACAAACCTACCTCTTAAGATGAATCTCACGAGATTCGGGTTGGCTAGAAAATAGGTGAGGGTGGTCCTAAGTAAATCTTTCTCTCGCCCTGTGTGGCTTCTTCCTGTGGTGGCTCCACTTAACTTTGCAAAACTTAATGACCTTGCTATGAGTGACTCGGCCGCATAGTCCGTAATCTTAACCGGTTTCTCCTCAGAGGTCAAATCATCATTCAACTCAATCGCCTCCAAGGATAATCAGATCTCTCAAGGGTATATCAGCCATCTCTCAAGCGGACACTTCTTCAATCGAGAAACATGAAACACATCATGGACTCGATAATCCTTCGGCACTTCCAACTTGTACGCAAATTCTCCCATGCGCTCCAAAACACGATAAGGTCCTACAAATCGGGTGCTAACTTTCCTTAACTCCAAAACGCTTAACTCCTCAAGCGGCGATATCAAGATAAACTCGCTCCGACTTCAGATTCTGCCTCCTTGCATTTTGAGTCCGCGATAACTTTTTGTCTTGACTGGCTACCTTGAGCCTATCGCGAATCAACTTTACTTCTCGCTCGCACTTCTTAATCAAATCCGTCCAAACAACTCATGTGTCCAACTTCATCCCACAACAATGGGGTCCTGCACCTCCTTCCGCATAAGGCTTCGAAAGGAGCCATCTCCAAACTAGATTGATAATCTGTTGTAAGAAAACTCGTGATATGGCAAGTTGTCATCGACTTTAATCAAATCCGTCCAAACAATCGGCGGTCTCCAATCGCATCCCACAACAACGGGTCCTCGCACCTCCTTCCGCATAAGGCTTCGAAAGGAGCCATCTTCAAACTAGATTGATAATCGAGTTGTAAGAAAACTCGATATGGCAAGTTGTCATCCCAACTTGATCCATAATCCAAAGCACAAGCTCTAAGCATATCCTCCAAAATCTCGCTGACTCTCTCGGTTTGTCCATCCGTCTCAGGATGAAAAGTCTGCTAAACTCCAGCCCGTTCCCAAAGTTTCATGCAACTGCCTGTAACTTTGAGGTGAATTGATTCTCTATCTAATATGATACCTCAAACTCCATGCAAGCATACAACTCCTGGTCATGTATATCTTAGCCAATTTGGCAATCGTGTAGGTAGTCTTTATCGAATGAAATGAGCTACCTTCACAAACGATCGACTACAACCCAAATCGAGTCATAGCCCGAACGAGTCCCGGCAATCCTGTGATGAAATCCATGCCTAGTTTATCGCACTTCCATTCGAGTATAGGCAATGGCTGTAATAACTCGCCGCTTCGATGTTCTACCTTCACCCTCCGACATACATCACAAACTGCTACGCATCGCGAATGTCCTTCTTCATTCCGTCCACCGTAAAGTATTCTTCAAATCCAAATACATCTTGGTATTTCCTGGTGAATCGAATATGGTGAATCATATGCCTCTTGTAGAATCAACTTCCGATCTCCGGATCATTGGGCACATAAACACGGTCTTCAAACCATAGGGTATCGTGCTCATCCTCACGAAATCCCTTTGCTTTTCCTTCGCCATTTTCTCCTTTATAGAGGCAATCTCATTGTCGCCTTCCGAGCTTCCCGATCTTGTCCATCAAAGTTGATCAATCTCCAATGCTGCTATATAGCCTTCTGAACTATTTCCAAACATAGCTCTCAAGATCCTCGCTAACTCCTTTGGTATTTCTCCGTCATTAGTGTGTTGACGTGACTTCTACGGCTCAACGCGTCTCGCTACAACGTTAGCCTTCCAGGTGATAATGTAATCTCACATCGTAATCCTTGATGAGCTCCAACCATCTTCCGCCTCGATTTAGCTCCTTCGCGTGAAGATGTACTTCAAACTCTTGTGATCCGTGATACACCTCACAATGATTTCCAATGAGGAAATGTTCCATGTTTTCAACGCATGCACAATGGTTGCTAACTCCAAATCATGCGAGTATAATTTAGCTCATGAGTCTTAAGCTATCGTGGAAGCATACGAAACAACTCTTCCTCCCCGCATAAGCACTGCCCAAGTCCTCTACGGAAGCGCCGCAATACACCTCATAATCCTTGGTCCGATCCGCAGAATTAACACCGTGAGGTAACCAAATGTTTCTTCAACTCTTGGAAACTAGCTTCACACTCCTCACCCAAATAAACTTGGTCTCCTTCTTCAATAATTCTGTCATAGGCTTCAAATCCTTGAGAAATTCTCAATGAATCTCCGTAGTATCCTCGCGAGTCCAAGGAAACTCCGGATCTCCCCAACTGTTGTTGGCGCTTCCCAGTTTGTCACAAAGGACAACTTTAGTGGGCTCTATCGCTATACCCTCTCCTGATATAACATGTCCGAGAAATCCAACTTCCTTCAACCAAAACTCACACTTGCTGAACTTGGCATATAACTGTGTTCTCTCGAGCTTCGAGTACCAAACGCAAATGCTCCTTATGTTCTTCTTCATTCTTCGAGTAAACCAAAATATCATCAATGAACACCATGACGAACTTATCCAAAAACTCCATAAACACTTTGTTCATCATGTTCATAAATAGGCAAAAGTGCGTAGTCGCACTAAATGACATAACGTGTACTCATACAGCCTGCACTGTGGTAAAAGCCGCCTTAGGTATATCCCGCGCCTCGAATCTTCAATCGATGGTACCTTGATCGCAAATCGATCTTGGAAAACACCTTAGCTCCTTGCAATTGGTCAAACAAGTCATTGATCACCGGCATGGGTACTTGTTCTAATGGTCACTTCATTCCATCCTCGATAATCAACAACCATTCTTAATGATCCATCCTTCTTCTCCACTAGAAGTATCGTGACCCCAAGGCGAAGAACTTGGGCTAATAAAACCTTTATCCAAGAACTCATTAATCTGCTTTAATTTCCTCCAAATCTTGGGCTCGTGATCCTATACGGTCTCTTAGATATCGCCCGTGTCCGGCAAGAGTTCAATCAGAAACTCAATGTCTCTATCCGTGGCATGCCCGCAACTCTTCCGAAACACGTCCGTAATCCTTACCACCGGTACTTCCTCCCGCACAACTCCCGATAAGGAATTTACATGTGCTCTCCTCGCTCATGCCATGATACAAACTTGATTCTCCTCCCTTCGATGGTAAGAAAATTGACTTGTCAAGCGCAATCTATGTTCCTCCATACTGATAACCAATCCATGCCTAATATCATATCCAACTTTGGATTCCGTAACTATTAGGTCCGAGGGAAATACATAGTGTCCAATCCTTAATGGTAGTCGATCACACCATATATTAGCCATGTATTCTCGCTCCGATGAGGTTACTAGCGGGTGACCTAAGGGCTTGGGTTGGTAGTTTATACTTATCCACAAATCCCTTGATATATATGAATGCAATGCACCAAGATCAAAAAGAACAACCGCAGAAAAGTCTTAACCAAAAACTTACCTATTATCGCTATCCGCTGATCTTCAACCTCCTCCACGGTAACGTGGTTCACTTGTCCCCTGTTGAAAGGGTTCGCTTTTTCCCGAGCTTCCATTTCCATTTCCATTTTGGCCTTCGACAATCATCTGCGTAATGCCCGGCCTTACGGCACGAAGCAAGTGATGTGGCTCAGTCTCTACCTTGGATGGTGTTGATGGGTTGGTGCGGTTTTGTCCATTGCTTCCTCCATTCTCGCTCCTTTCTTGGTGCCATTATGGTTGTGCGAGCTACCTCCTCCGTGGGTATGCTGAAATTGTCCTCCCGCCTTCGGGTAAAGCGAAGTTTCGCGAGCCCAGTAGTTATTCTTCCCTTGTCCATACTTTCTCTTGCGATAGTCAATCTGCTGCCGCTACCTTCAATCATAAGCGCACGATCTACCAACTCCCGGTAGTTATTGAAGGTGGCTACCATCAATCGCATGCTCAACTCATCGCTCACCCTTCTAGAAACTTCTCCTCGCTTAGTCAGATCCGTAGCAACGCCATGGGGCATAACGTGCTAACTTATCAAATCGCCCACATCGCGCTAACCGTCTGTCCCTCCTTGGCGAAGTTGCGAACTCACGCTTCATGGCCATCGCCTCCCGCCAAACATGGGCAAGACGGAAAGCTTGTTGAAACCGATCCCATGTGACAAAGTTGTCTACAGTGGTAAGTGGTCTGAAAATTCTCCCACCATGTTGTCATGGGTCCTTCGAAGTTGATGTGCGGCAAATTTCACCCTTTCTCCATCTGTTCATCCCGCAGGGTCAACTCCTCCCTATCTTACTTGAGCCAATCATCTGCAAGAATCGCCTGGTGCTACCGGAAAACACCGCGGATTCAGCCTTTAAGAAATGGGTCAAATGGTCAACCGGTGGTGGTGGTGGTGGGGTTGTTGTTGTTGTTGTTTTGTTGTTGTTGTTGTTGTTGCCTTGGTTCTGTATCAATGTTTGAATCAAGGCATTCTGCTGTGAATCAACCGAGTGATCTCCAAGGGAAAACAAATCCATGGTCGCGCCTCTGAGGCATCTCGAGGGGTTTAAGAAAAGACGAGAGTTAAGAATAGAATGAGGTCTAGGGAGAAAACACTACCCATATGCACATGAGACAAAAATCACACAATATCACTCCAATCAATTCAAACAAGGGCATACAACGGTCTATCTATCGTTACAAAGTGTCGGAACTAAACTGACTTTTAAAATGGGGTAATCTACTATCGTTATGGTGGTCAACTAGAAAACGGCGCTCGATGAAGACTCCATGATATCTGCTCCAGCTTCATCTTCGTAATCATCATCACTAGGATCGAATCGTGTCGTTGATGATGATGTAGTTCTCTCGACAGTGCAATCTTCATCTTCTCCTCCCGTGTGCTGAATTTCCCATGAGTTCTTCAATCTTCTCCTTAAGATCGCTGTTTTGTCCCACTAGAGCTACAATCTCCTCCATGTAGTCCTTGCGAGTGGCCTTAAGTTCTCCTTCTAGTTTGATAATCTTGGCTTTGCTGTCTTCAACTCTATCATGTTCACAAGACATCCGGTTCTCCTCCGGCGCCGAATGTGCTGGTTTAACTCCCGGATGAAAGCCGCAATGGATCGATCCTTCTTAGTGCCAACTATCTCCCATTGTTCATCTCGGCCCACAAACTGTAGATAGTATCCTTGAGGTCTTTTTGTAAACTTCTCCAATGCGCCCCATGGTTATGTGAGCTGCCATGCTCTTTCCTGTGCTCCGTGTTGGTGCATTGAAAACACACTCTATGGGCTCCGTGATTACGCAAACGCCCTTCCGAACTTGAGCTTGAATCTTCCAGCATTTTCTTCGGGTAAAGTGGAATTGTAGGTCCCGTGAAGCTTGGTAATCCGATGTTTAGGTACTTAGTGACTTCCTTCAGTGTCGCCCAAAGGTGTATCTTCATCCGCCGGGTGAACTTGATCCTCGCTCCATCATCCTAAAAGAGTAGAAAAGATGAGGAGTTAGAAATGAGAAGAGAGAGAGAGAGTAGTGATCTAGGGCTTTATCTTAATGGTCGGTTCCACAAATACCAATGCACTGCATCTCAACTAGTTCGATCTTCGTGTTTGTCATCCTCGGATCAAGAATGTCACACCACACAAAGACTCGGAGGATTTATAATGTAGAGTAGCAACCACACATTTATTACAATCTAATGTCTCAAGAGAGAACTTAATAAAAATAAATATGGCTTAAGGCCATCTAATACGATAACAAAAGGCTTGGAAGAATAAGCTAGTCCATCAACTCCAACGCATCACCGAGTATAGAACCACGCACCTAAGCACCTTACTCATCCTAAAAGTCCGCAACATGACACGTTGCAGCCCGAAAACGGGTCAAGACATGGAATATGCCGCAAAGTAACACATAGAGAATAATGGAATAATAAGCCTATACTACATGCATATATGGCTGGTGGAAAAGCTCTATGGTTACAGCTATGTAAAGCCAATTTTTCCCTCACCGCAGGAATAAATTTATTTAACTATCATGGTGGTTAGAAACTTTGAGAATGGTTGATGATTCTCAATCCCAATTAAAAGTACTCATTAACAAACCCAACAATATTAATTAGAAGTAACATGATGAGATTCACATGATATCCAAGTACTAGATACTCAAGATGTCCATAACTGGGACACGCTAACCATGATTAGTTTATACACTGCAGAGGTTTGCAGACTTTTCCCACACAAGACTCGATCGCCTCGCTTGATTTCTCGACTACATGGTGTTTGAGAGACGGATGACCGATACATAGTCTTTCGTGGCTGCCAGCACCTTACATGTGGGTAGACCGCATCAACCTATAACCCCTACATTTGCTAGTACCTGTAAGAGTTTGCAATAACTTAGTCAACTACGCCAGAGCCCATAATGGCTTGTGGCTGCACACGGAAGTTTCTAGTTTGAATAATCTCATGATCCCTTTGAGCCCGGGTGGCGGTCCAAGAAATACAGTAAGTCCTCGATGGAAACTAGTGCCTCAATCCACCCAGATGTGTGTTTGTTGCCACCTTAAATAAACCATTGAATAACAATCTCACATCTGTCATGGATACACTCACCCAATCCACGCCTACTAGCATAGCATAGCATAATAAGCAAACGAGAAGTAACTCCCAAGGGTTTGATAATAAAACAGTAATAGGTACTCACCTCAATCAACGCCCAAAACCCACAATTTAATTAGATCCTAATCATGCAAGTGTTTGAGGATAGATCTAATGCATAAAACTGGTATGAGAAGAGGTATGATCAAAGTGTTACTTGCTTTGTCGATGATCCGCCAAACCTAGAGACTCAAGTAACAAAGGGCGACTCCGTGTATTCTATCGCAGCATAAACAAACAAGCATACAATAAGTACTCATCTAATGCACAGTAAAACTCAAATAGATCTAACCAGATAGTTCAACTTAAGAACTCCGTTTGCAAAAGAATCAAATCAAACGAAGCAACGAAAGTCAAACAAATGAAGAAAACAACTTGTTTTACTAATCTGGATCTAAGTCAAATTTTACAGAAGCAAAACTTGTTTAAGGTAGGTTATTCGAAAGAGTGTTTCGACATTTAAACTCTAGGCGCTTTAATCATTGATTCCGATAAACTAACGAAAAGTTATACATAAAACGAAAATCGGATCGTAAATCGCGACGAAAAATCACGAATTAAATCCGAGAAAAGAAAAACGGACGAACGGTTAACGAACGACGTCGTCAACTAAATTAATTCGACTAACGCGCTCGTTAAAAAACGAATCGAATAAACGAACGCTCGCTATTTAACCTAAAACCGAAAAACCAAACTAAAAAACGAACTAAAACCGAAAAATCGAATAAAACCGCCGGCGAAAACCGCGTGACGCGGATCGAGGCAGCGGTGAACCCGCGGCGGGCGGAGTCCGCGAGTCCGGCGGGCGGGCGGCGGGGCGGCGTGGTCCGCGGAGTTTGCCAAGGCGCGAATCCCCATACGGCGGGCGGCGTCGGCGGCGGCGAGGGGTTAAGGCTGGGCTAGGGTTTGTGGGCTGCCGACTTAGAAGCCTGCCGGGCAGAGTCCCGACGGACACGCCCTTGCTAGGTCGCTTTTTAAATAATTACGCAAAAAAATTAAAAAGAAATACTAAACGACTCAAAAATCCCAATAAATTTTCCGCTTCTAAAATCGTTTACAAGATGAACTTTTATTTGGGGCCTAAATGAAATTTTGAAAATGCGATTTTTCCTAAATTCAAATAAAAGGCAAAACTCCAAAATAAAATCTTATTTGATTTTATTATTGAATCTTCATTATTTCTTTTATTTTGGGAAAGTCATTTTATTCCTCTCTATTTTGATAGTAGAAATAATTGGAGATAAAATAATTAAAATCAAATGATCCTATTTTCAAAATTTGAGAAAACTCAAATATGAAAATAACTAAAATCCCCAACTCTCCCGTGGGTCCTTGAGTTGTGTAGAATTTCTAGGATCGAGCAAATGCAACGAAAAAATATGATATGCAATGATGTTATGTATAACATTCCAAATTGAAAATTTGGGATGTTACAAGGCAACAAAAGACTGTTCGCCTCTCTCCAAATATCGATCTCGACTTGTGCATTCCTTCATAGTCTCCCTCCACTCCCCTCGCACCATCTTCTAGCCCCCACCGGATTTTGCCACATGTACAATCTAGCGTACTCCATGGTTTAACTTAAGCATAATGCACAAACCTCAAAACAACAAAGGTTTCTTTTGTTCTAGAATCTTCCGTATCATAATCCCAAACTTTTTTCTAGTTGAATTGCTATTATTTGTTTTTACATTATGCTTTACAACGCACAATTCCATGAATCATAAAATAGATTAAGGGTTTTTTGATTCAAAGGATTCTCAAAGGAATTTTGGAGGATTCTAATCATTAGGAATTTTTCCTATCTTGGTTGTTTGATTCAGAGGATTGTAAACCATAGGAATTTTCTTCCATATGATTCATTTGCACTAGATTTCATAGGAATAATCCCATCCACTCAAACCTCTTTGAAAGAATTCTGTTTTTCTATGCACAATCAAACACCTGCATAATCCTGTAAGGTTCAAGACTACATTCCACTATAATCCCATGTTTTTCCTATTCACGCCTTTAGCTTTTCTATAAAAACTAATTGATTTTGAATGAGATGAACTATAAGAATTAAACGAAGGGCTACATCACGCATATATGACTCAGAGATTACATGCTATAGGTGGTATTTATTCATAATTTGTTGAAAACTGATGCATCCAATGCACGGTACCTTACTAGTACTTTCGGTATGTGCAAAACACGAAATTAGAATACCAATGGCACGCACACGTTGTCTCTCTTACAGTCATGAAGCCACGACATGTGGAGGCGTTGTCACACCTCCTTGCGGATTGATCAGGACGGTGCCGGTTCCGAAGAATGTACTGCCCTCCCCGAGCCATAGTGGCGGTACATGCACGGTTTAAGATTGCACGCACGCCACACATGCACTCATTCCTCGACGCACACGCGGGTACACGGGCGGATGCAATTTTTACCAAGATCCACCCCATGTGATAATTTGACGCGTAAAGTCGTTCACTTCATTGATGGTCAATTAATACAGCGATGCAAATTGAGGGACGGAGGGCTAAAGAACGACATTATTACTACCGCTGAGTAGTAGTTAAATCGGGTTGCTAGTAGTACTTCCAATTTTTGACAAGAAATAATATTTACGATTTGAGCAGGTAGTACTTGAAATTTATGTTCCGCTAAACTCATCGGGAGCCGCTTCGGCCTCAAACCAAAACCATCAATTAATCTTTACCTTGTTCCCATCACATTCAAAGCCTGCTTCACACCTACTAGTACGCACTAAACCTGAACGTGTTCCCACTATGCAGGTATTAGTATTACTAGTGCTAGTACTTAGGTTATAAAAGGGAACTACCTAACCGAAAATTACTCTACCTTTCCTCCACATAAGTGCTTCTTCTTTGTCCGGTTATGGTCGGTGAGCGAGCTCTAGGTCGAGAACTACTAATAAGGGAGGGCAACCAAGGTTTGGAAAAAGAGGGCTCGCCGCCACGCAGAGACCTCGAAAGATCTCTCACGGCAAAGCGATGGTTCCAGAGCGCCTAGCCCGAGGCAAACATGCCGAGCCGACGGACCTGGAGTCGTTATCCTCGACCATGCCCGATCAGCTTAATAAGCACCTCAATAAGGTAGGAGTCCATCCAAGGCTTGACGGAGTTGTCAAGGAGAGCCTCGACGACATGCCCGCCGAGCTCAATCAGCAGGGGAGTTGACCGCCGCTTGGTGATGTTCAAGAAGAGCATTGCCTCGAGAAGAAGGCGACCAACAAACCCGCGACTTCAGGAGGACAAGGCGAAGGTCTGCCACGAGATCGACCTGAAGGAGAAGAACGCCTGGAAGAAGCTGCATGAGAATAGTAGTTCCGATGAAGATGCTGCAGCCCTTTCATGGAAATGTAGAGGAGTTCGAGTTCGATCGAGCACCTCCGCTCAAGGTACGAATGGGCCGTGGAATGATGGTGAAGGCTTAGCCAGAAATCCCGGCCATGGATGAATGAAGAAGATGGCGGAGGAGACCGCAAGGAGATGGAGGTCGGGAGGCGATGAAGAAGGCAGACCGGTGAATTAGATCATTTGGGGTGATAATCTTCCTTCTTCTTTGTTGCGTGTTTCATCTTTTGCTTCGGTGTTTCACCAGACGGTTCGTCGAGGCATGAATAGAAAATGGTTTTGTTTTTGAGGGAATGAATAGAACAATGCTAACAATGAGATGACTAGCAAATTAGATCATTTTATCGCCATATGGCACGGGCTGCTGAGCCAGGTTCCTCCGCAGATTACTCTAGTGGAAAACTTGAGTATACCGCGACGGTTCTTTGCTCCTCCTTGATCAGGTCACAACGAATACAAGCAGTCAAATCACAAGGCCCCGCCTTCCAGAGTAATGAGCCACAAATCACAAAGGCCCCGCC
>JAHIAM010003715.1:0-20249 GCA_021605205.1 Aegilops longissima | reverse complement strand
TTTGGGTATGCTCGACGAACGGAGCAGCGCGACCGCGTGGCAGGGAGCACGCTCGCCTTGCGCCACGGCGACGGCTGCGGGCGGCGCTGGCATGATGGGCACGCGGAGCGCTATGGAGAGCTGGGCGGGCAGAACGACGTGTTGATGGGGTGGTGCCATCGTCGACCGCCACGGAGGTCCCGACGCCAGAAGACGCCGGCGAGGTTGGGCGGCGCCACCGACGCCGAACGAGCCAAGTGCTCGTGTGGTGCTCCGGACAGGAGGAGGGCTGTGAGCAACGTGCAAGTGCACTGCCGACGCGGATCGACTCGACGAAGGGAAACGACATCGAACTCAAACTCGAACTTTTCTCGAAAATGCAAAGAAACAAAGGCCTGTGTTCGGACTGTAATGATTTTGGTATGTGGGAGTTTCTCCTTGAGCTGATTTTTGGTGGAGGGCCTCTCATTGCATCCGGAGGCTGCCTGAATTTTTGTAGAATTTTTGGAGCAGTGAGGATATGAATTTCACCAAATTTGACAAATCTGGTCCAAACTTGCAGAGACTGAAATTTGAAATTTTTCAAAAGAAGAAGAGTGGATCTTGATTGTTCTAGGTTGTGGGTACCAAGGACTATCATGGGGAGTTGGTTTGAGGTCAAAGCTCAACTGCATTTAGGTACTTGCTTTGCAAATCACCTAGGCTCAAAATAATGGATGAAAAGATTTGGGAGGAGAAATAAATGAAATAAAATTCAGAAATGGATTGAACTTGTTGAGACAGAATGTTTGGATTGCCCTAAAGTGGAAGAAGAGATTTGGGAAGATTTTACCATGTGGTGCATGGTAAAATCATGAGTGGTTTCAATATTGGAGAAGATGCAAACTCCTAGGGTTTTCTTTTAAAAGAAAATAGAATCCAAAAAAATTTTGAATTTTGAGAAGAGGGCAATCAGAAGAAAAGTTTAAAAACCAAACACCAGAGTTGACGGAGATGCCAAAATAAAATCCTTGTTAAAGGGGAAAAGTTTTTGAGAGAGAGATTTTTGGAAGGGTTTAAATGACTTTCTTCAAATCCAACAAAGTTTTTGAAGAAAACCAAAAGAACATTTTTGGAGTGTCACAGCGAACGGGCTCGGAAGGACCAAGACCGGCCGGCTACGTAGTTTCAGCAGGTTGAGGTAGTCGCCTTTGTGCCGCTGACGCTCTTCACGTAGAAGACGACGCTACCAAAGCTTCACCGACTCGGATCAGCGGATGGAGGAAAAGGATTGTTGTCGGTCGTCCTTCGCTTCGATGAATGCGCCACGAGGCAGGCACACCCTGAAACAAAGGCCGAGCTTGCACCGAAGAACTCCCCGAGCTCGAGGGTGGGAGGAGCCGAGGAAACCTTCGACAGAGTGACGAGGCTAAAAACAGCATCACCGTGTTGGGGTGATGGATGTGGTGAAGATGATAGAAGTCTAAGAACGAGCGGATGAAACCGCCGGTAGGCCGAGGCCATGCAGGCAGGCGAAGCGGAAGATGACCCGCCGCCTCCGCGCCGGCGAAATCTCCGCCCCGGGCGAGGCGTCTTCACGAGGTCTCGCTAGGTAGCCGCCGTCCGGGAGCTAATCGATGTGATCTTCGTGGGACGTTGGAGCCGCCCCACGAGCTCGACAACGCCATGAGAGCAAGTGGAATGGAAGAGCTGTGGCGGCGGAGAGCACGCCACACGACGAAGGAACCACAGCGAGCCAAGAAAACTCCGCGAACGGCATGGTGGCGAGAGCCTGCGGCGGCGGAAGCGTGAGGAAGAAAGCGATAAAGGAGAAGGGCGAGGTGAGCATGCGAGCCTCGCCGCCCCTCCTCCCCTACTTATAGGCTTGGGCGGCGGAGCCGAGGAGGCGAGGCGCGGGAATGTGGGATTAACACGCCCACTCCCCACGCCCCGTGATTATGGCGCCTAAAGGCATGTCAGAATCCAGGAAGACGTGCAGTCCATTTGGGCCGCAAGGAATCTCTGCGGCGAGGCGTAGGCTTGGTAGGCCCGCCGCGTAACGCCCCGTCCAAGTGGGGTGGCAGGCTTTTGGGCCACGTGGCACACAAGGTGACGCTGGTCAATGCACGAGCCGCCTGCTCCCCTTCTAACTACGGAGCTCCCAAGATGGCGACACGCTCAAGGCCAGCTTCTAGCTGCGGCTTCCCACGATAGGAAGCTGATCGAGCTTCTCATCCTCCTTCAACCTCGAAGCCCAATCAGCTTCGGGACTCGTCGGAGTAATGGCCACGGTAGCCTAGCCGGCTCCCCGGGCTTCAAAAATTAGCCAATCAAGCCAATCAGCCAACCAAGTCATCCAACACCCAAAGCCGGGCCGCTCTCCCCCCCTCATCCAAGCCGGCTGTCAGAGGCGACCCGGCCCCAAGACCCATAGAAGAAAGCAAAGACGATCGGCTTCCAAGGAGCCGCACCAAAGGCCAACTCCAAGGAGCCGGATGAGAAAGCCGGTTTAAGGAGCCGCCACCTCAGCAGTGCCAAGGCTACACCTTAACTGCACCCACATAACGGCGACGAGACGGGCGTATAAATGAAGCCTCGCCACCCCGATCCCGGAGCACGCCGGGCTAAAGGCGCCAGACGGGTAGCCATCACCCGTCCGGCGCAAAGATCGCTTCCATGTTGACTATGACGCCACCCAATACAGCCGCCTCAGACCACCGCAGGGCGGGTCCCCCGAGAGATGCCGAAGGCGGCTCGCCTTCCTAGACGGCCGAGGCATGGCCGCCCCTGACGCCTGCTCCCTCTCTCAAGGGAGCGCCTCATTAAGGAGACAAGAAAGTGAGGCTACAAGACCGCCACAAAGGCGGGCGGCACCGAGCTCAAGCATCCCGACAAAGCCCTCGCCATCGGATCGAGGCAAAGTAACCACCACGAAGCCCTCAACGGTGGGGGCCAGCCTATCGACAAAGAAGCCGGCAGCCGGTGGGCCCACTAGTCGGCAGTTCTCAATGCCAAGGAGAAGCCATGGATGAAGATACGACGCTAGGGCCCACACCTAGCCGGATTACCATTGTACTTCTGTGGGTAGGCCTATATAAACCCCCCGCACCCATGAAAAGGGTTGACTCGATAGTTTTAGACACCATGTAGAGGGAAGAGGAGAGCTAGCGCCTTCTTCTTCTTCCTCACCCTTAACAGCTCGAGGAGCCTCTTGTAGCTCTTGTTCATTTAGTGATCACGTGGAGACCCCGCAGAGCAGAAGGGGGTGTTATCTCCATGGAGAGCCCCAAGTCGGTAAGATTCGCCGCGCATGCCTTCACCTTATCCTGCTTTCTGGCACCCATGACATCCTATTGGCTCCACTATGATTAGCCACCCATTAGCATATGTCGACCTACCACCCAACAATTAACATTGTCACTAGGTTCATGTTCATTACCGATTGTGTTTCAAAGATCGTAAATAGAAATATCATTGGATTCTCAGTGTGTCTACAACAGGTTCACTAGAAGCATGCAAGGTCCTTCCATTTTTCATTTTCTTCTTTTAGAAGGACTAGGTGCATCAATATTATTTCACGAGAATCGCCAATTCTCTTAGGATGGCCTTTAGGATACAGAGGTTCCCGAGTCATTTTACTAGTTCTAGTTGCAACTCTAACAGAAAATCATTATTCTTACTATTCAATTCATTGAGCAAATCATTCTAAGCTTTAAGTACTTGTTCTACTTGGAGTGGTAAACCATAGAAGCATGTTTACTAATCAATTTAAGTTCACCTTTTAACTCTAGACATATAATCACCCAAGTGTTCAATCATATAGTTGTGTTTTAATTGTCTACCAAAATAAGCATTAAAATCTTCTTGCTTAACCATAAAGTTATCAAACTCATCCAAACATTGGCTAGCAAAGTTAGTAGGAGGATTTCACTTTGTCATATCTATAGAGAGAATTTACCTTTACTACCGTGGTCGGGTTATCAAGACCATGAGTTTCTTCAATAGGTTATGAATTAAACCATGTATTTCTTCAACAGCAGTAAATTAAGACCATGTATTTCTTCAATAGGAGGTAAATTTAACATCTTCAGCTTTTTATACCTTTTTCTTTCATAGATTTTTTGCCTCTTGCATATCTTCGTGGATCAGAAATAGAATACCCTTTTCTTCTCGAGTTGGCTTAGAGTTGGTTCAGAAGTGTCCAATTATTTTCATCGGTCAACATATTATTCAATAGAATTTCAGCTTCATCCGTGTTTATTCCCCTAAACCGAATCCAGACAACTATCCGTGTGGTCTCTGAAGCATCGGTTAGTCCATTGAAAAATATATCAAGTATTTCATTTTTCTTGAGAGAATGATCGGCAAAGCATTACATTGGAGAAGCCTCCCCAAGCTTGTGGGAGACTCTCTTCAATTTGCAAAAATTATATATTTCCTTAAAGCAGCTTGTTTCTTATGAGCAGGAAATATTTAGCAAAATAATAAATCATGTCCCGGGACTACGACACAACCATGATCAAGAGAATTAAACCATATCTTAGCATCACCCTTTAATGAGAACGGAAATATCTTAAGGATATAATAGTAGCGAGTTTTCTCATCATTAGTGAACAGGTGGCTATATCATTTAATTTAGTAAGATGTGCCACAACAGCTTTATTCATAGCCAAGAAAGGATTAGATTCAACCAAAGTAATTATATCGGTCAATAGAGAATTCATAATCCTTATTATGAGTAACAAAGATAGGTGAAGTAGCATAAGTGGATCATATTTCATTCTAGCATCCGAGTTTTTTGTTTAAGCTTAGCTAATAATTTCTTAAGATCACTTCTATCATTAACGCAAGAAAGTCTCTAGCGTTTCTTCATCCATAACATAGCCCTCGTGCACAACAGCAATTCATATTTAGTGGGAGAGTCCTCATCGCACTTTCATCAATATTATCGTTTAATAATTTCATTCTCTAGCCCTAGCAAGTTGTTCATCAAGAAATTCACCAAGGGCCAAGAGTATCAAGCATAGAAGTAGTTTCATCATAAGTATCATGCATAGCGTAAGTGGCATCATCAATAACATGCATATATCGAATTAATAGCGTGTTTAGGTGTCGCAAACTTACTCAAAATGTAAGGTGAATCGAAAGAGAGCTAGATGGCAGTTCTTACCTTCCCTCGAGTTGAGGGATAAATTTTGTTTTTATGCCTTTCAAGTTCTTCATAGTGACCAATATAAAATGCCAAGTGACTCAAAGAATAGAGCTATGCTCCCAAGAATCGCGCTTAAAATAGTCTTGATAACCCACAAGTATTCAACCCAAATTTATTGATTCGACAAAGGGGAGCCAAAGAATATTCTCAAGTATTAGCAGCTTGAGTTGTCAATTCAACCACACCGGATAACTTAGTATCTCAAGAAAGTATTTAGTAGCAAAGTAGTATGGAAGTAATGGTAACAATAGCAAAAGTAATATTTTGGGTTTTGTAGTGATTTTAACAAAGAGTAACGGTAAAGTAAATAAGCAAAGAACAATATGTGAAAAGCTCGAGGCATTGGATCGGTGATGGAGAATTATGCTCCATGCGTTCATCATGTAACAATCATAACATAGGGTGACATGTAACTAGCTCCAATCCATCAATGTAATGTAGGCATGTATTCCAATATAGTCATAACGTGCTTATGGAAAAGAACTTGCATGACATCTTTGTCCTACCCTCCCGGGCGCGGGTCCTAGCGAAACTATGGGATGTTAAGGCCTCCTTTAATAGAGTACGGACCAAAGCATTAACACATAGTAAATACATGAACTCCTCAAACTATGGTCATCACCGAGTAGTCCCCATTATTGTCACTTGGGTTGCTGATCATAACACATAGTAGGTGACTATAGACTTGGAAGATAGGAACAAGAACTCACAATATTCATGAAAACGTAGAGGTTCAGATGTGAAATCATGGCACTGGCCCTAGTGACAAGCATTACATAACAAAGTCATAGCAACATCAATCTCGTAACACAAGGGATACTAGGATCAAACCCTAACAAAACTAACTCGACACATCATAAATCTCATCCAACCCATCACCGCCCAAAGAAGCCTACAATGGAATTACTCACGCACGGGGAGCATCAAAAATTGGTTATGGAGGATGGACCAAGGGCCCACGATGGAAAGCATCGATATCACCGATAACCGCTAAGTGGGTGCGAGAGGACAACCACCATTGCTTTGCATGTGGGCCAAACATATGTTGAATACCCAAAATGCCATGCTTTGATGTGCCACATGCCTAAAAAACTATAAACCACTCACACAGAGCGAGGTTCATGAGCGCACTACATATGATGGTCCCTTCCCTCTTCGACGATACTATATGCTCTTACCATAAGACAACCCAAAAGAATCCTCCTCGATGGTGAAATTAATTAACCTCCCCGATGTAGGTTAAAGTTATGCATGCATCGAGATGGCCCATGGGCCCACAGATGGAAGCATCACACGTTAGTGGCCTAGCTAGGATAACCACCGCCTACATGCATGTGGGCCAAAGAGGTGTTGTGTGATGTTTGAATAGCCAATTTCACAACTTTGATGTGGCACGGCTTGGAAACAGAGAACTCCCGACATCGAGTGAGGTGTACTGCTCATGGACGCAGCACGTATAGTATATATGCTAGTCCCTCCCACCTCTTCGACGCGCACTATATACCACCACAACACAAACAAAAACATTCCACCTTGCTTGCCAAATTAACCTCATTGTCGGGTTGTTCGTCAAGTGATGGATTACACCTCGGGCCCACGTAAAGCGGCATACGCAGTATCGAGTGTCGGTAGGACAACCATCGACCGCATGTACAAAACATGTATGTATGAAAGGGTTGTGTAATATTTTAAATAACGAATTCACGATCGATGTGGCACCTGCCTAACAAAATGGCCAACCCACATGGTGGCTCACAACCAGAGTGTATCGCGAGCCACCCGCCACCCCAAGACACACACACCCACACACACACCGTGAATCCACTGCAACTACAATGCATGTTAAATTATCATTTTGAACATATGTTACCAAAGGAGGGTCGTTTAATTTCAATAAAATAGAGATCATTAAGACATTTTAGTAAAATAATTGATCGATTTTCACGGGTATAATGTGCAAATATCAAATTTGAGCTACATGCACACGTGATAAAGGCACCTAAATGGATTGCAAAACACATGTGTCTCATCAAGATGTTTTACTCCTGCGGCAACAAATTTCAAACATTGAGAATCTTGATTTTTAAATTCTAGTACATCCAAAACTTATTTGAAGTTCATGAAACTTATTGTGTTGTCATATGGACACCAATACAAAGTGGCATTGTGTTTTATTTTTGTCAAATTTGAGACCAATTTTGATGTAATCTTTATCTAATTACAAGTGGGAGATTATTAATAATTGGGAACCAATATCCCAAACGGATTATTTATTCGAACCGTGAGTGTTAGACCAACAATGGATACGACATGCTTCGCCAAGCAATAAAGCGTAGCATTAATCATCAAAACAGAAAAATAATATACATGCCGCCACGCCTGCGGTGTCGGGCAAGCAGCGTGAGTCGACGGGACGATGCGAAAGCAGCCCACCGTCAGGCAGGCCGGGAGGCGGGTGGTGTTTGAATTGACAAGCGCTTTCGTCAAAGGTCATGTGGCGGCAGTAGCTATGTGAAACGAGTGTAGGCATGCCCCGTTCGGTGAGCACGCCACCGGAGGTGAGCGCACCGCCCCGCTTCTCCCACTACTCCATATTAATGGTGCGCCAAGCTGCCGCCCCATCCTCGCCGACACCGCAATCCTCTCCCCACTTGCATCCTCGACGCCGCCAGTCCTCAAAGTCTTCAATAGAGGATGCCCAAGTGCCCCATCAAGGGATTAGCGACGCCGGGCCATCAAGCACGAGAGCACGGCATGGAGATGGAGATCGAGGTTGCCACCGGGCGGCGAAGTTATCGCTGCACCTCAAGTCATCGACGATGTCAAGCTTGATAGCCGAGGCGGAGTTCCACACCGACTGTGACTACTTCGCAACGATCAAGGTGATGAATCCGACAACCACTCCAAATGACAATTCCTACAACGATGCATAACCGTTAGTCATATGTACCCATTTATGTGTCAAATAGATCCTAGGGTTTCTAGTTACTCCTGCCTCCCTTTTGGAATAGAAATCTATGGTTATGTTCTCCCAATCCAAGAAATCGGTAGTTTCTTAGGTCCTTGTAGTGTAATGATTGTTTGAATGGTACAAGTGATAAGTGATTAGTTGTTTTATCGATGCAAATGATTTCTGCTAGTAATCCCACTAGGGTTAGTGTTTGTATAATTCCTAGCCAGGACTTGACAATTGATTTTGAATGACCTACATATGTTTGTGCCATTATTTTCTTCAATATTGGTCTGATATAGACGATTGTGCTTAAAATCAACCATAATCTCCGGATCTATATAAATAAATAACCATAAATTTCTAATCCTACTTACCATATGTCAACATTGATCCGATGCCAAATTTGTTTTACTATTTGTATACGTGTTGTCCGCGATGTGGACAAAGGAGGATGAAGATGGCCCGAGGAGGTACAAGAGGCAAACTTCAGTTTCGGTCAGAATTCTAGGTTCGAACTCAGTGCACGCTGAGATCTCACCTCCAACCTACCTACACTTGGTCACCGCAAGGTTCTAAACTACACAAAGAGCAAACACAAGGGACTCAAGGTTTAATTGGTTCGGGCCACCATTGTGGTGTAAAACCCTACTCCAAAGGTGTTTGGGGTGGATTGCCTTTGGGATGATGAATAAGATAAGGAAGAACAGCCTCATGAGGGTCTGTTTGGTCTGGTATGGGGAACCTAGGGGAGTTCAGTTCTCTCTCCAAGATTGATCTCTAGCTCGACAATCTCCCCTACCCTGGGTGGTATTATTTATAGGCAGAGGCCCCGGCCCTTCCCAAATTGGGGGGCGCCAACAATTGGCCATTTTGAAGGGGAACATCTACTACTTATCCCGACTAAAGTTGGTCCTCGGCCAAAGGCTCACGATGACGCCCTTGGGCTCCACGATGACCTCCTTCCTACCATTGTGTTGGTCTTGGTCTCAAGCACCAAAATGGTTGCCTTTGCTTGATGCCTTGGCCCGCTTGCCTCCTTTGCACAAAGAGTAAATGAGACAACGCCGGGCCCCGGTGCCCTTGGTCGTCATGGTTGGCCATGGGCACCTCGTGAGGTACCCCGCCTGATCTCGGCCTCCGAGCCAGCCCACGAGGCCATGCCCGAGGAAGCCCCCATCCGCCGAGGGCTTGGCCTCGAGGGTCTTGAGCTTGTGCCGATGAAGATGGGCCACTGGCCACCTTGAGCCACGCCGCAGGGAGGGCAAGTCTGGGACCCCTGCTCCTGCACGGACACTAGCCCCCGCCCAAGGCGCACTGACTTGGCGAAGGAAAGGAAGGGCAAAAGGCCAGCTTAACAGCCCGGGCTTTGGGCGAGGGCGTGTTGAACGGGGCCCCGCTTCCTGACGCCTTTGGGAATTGCACGACTGACAAGATGACGCACGCCTAGGCTTTCCTCCTTCGCATTCTCGAGTCATTGCCTGGGATCCCCTTTCGCCCTATCCTTCCCGCTCAAATCCCCAGATCTACTCCGACCGCCCTTAGAAGGTAGCCCGCCGCACTCCACCAGCTTGGTACTCCCATGGACCCCGAACGGTCGGAGAAGAGTGCTCCGGCGCCGCCGGATGATGGCGGCGCAAGGCAACGACGGGGCGGTACTGGCTGGCTTGCCCTTCCCGGGATTAAAAGCACCTTCGTCTGGCGGGGCCATTGCCGTGGCCTTCCTTTTCTGAGTTCTTTTTCCCCTCCGCCAAAACCGAAGCTCGCACCTCCACCCCAACTATGTTCTTCCTCCGGCGATCTTCTCCTACTATTGTGAGGCTCATGTTGGGTGCAGCCCTCGGGTCTTTGGCGCCACTATTTTACCTCCGGCATCCCTGTCTGACACACAAGCGCAGCTTGTCCGGACGGTAGCTCCAACGCCATATCGGGCCCGGAAGAGGATTGAAGGCTTTAGGAGCAAGTGGGTAGATGCCGCATCCATCCTCGGTGATTCTGTGGAGCAGCCCACCATCGACATTGGTCTCGCGAATTCGGGATTCTCGCGGCCTGGGCCGGAGAAGATGGACGCGACCTGTGGTCGCAACATGGCGACGACGGTTGACCGGGCGCCGCCTCCCGAGGGAGTTCCGAGTACCGGTGGCCCTGCCGCAGCATTTCCTTCCCTGTGGAGGCTTTGCCCAGCCCTGAGTCTTGGCCGACGAAGATCTGCCGCGGTCCTCCAATCTTTGGTCGGGGAGACGGGCGAGGGGAGGGTGCCCCTGTTCCCTATTCCTTCGAGATGATTGGGAGCAGGTGGTGGACTCCATGCCCGCCAACGGGACGGCCGTGGTCCGCGGAGGTTCCCGCGAGACCCGACGGCCTGTAACGGTGAACGTGTCTCCGCGACTCCAGCGGAGAGGAGGAAGAAGAGGAGCGGGAAGAGCGGCCTGACCAGGCGATCACGGGGAGTCGAGAGCGCCTCCCGGGCGCAGGTCCCGCCCCGCCTTGCCGGACGCATGAGGATGGATGGCGAGCGAGGTGGTGAGAGCTCCCGATCCCAAGAAGGACAGGATGGGGCTGGTTCTCGCTGGTCTGCCCGGCCCAGGCGACCGCAGACGCGCCCCGCCTCCCGAGCCTTGAGGTTGATCCCAGCCGGCCTCGGCTTCAAGTTCGGCCGAGGCTGTCGAGCCCGCGACCTTGACCAGAAGTGCTTGATTCTTGTCTTGCTTCCGCTTCGCTGAGGCTTGATATCCGATTCCTTGGTTAGGGCCGGCCCGCGCTAAAAGGTCAAGGGGGCTCCTAAGGCTTGGCCGGGACAGACTTCCATCCGTGGAAGGAAGGGATGGCAAGACGCGGCCCTCCTACCCGGTCATCCTCGCAGCTTGCAGGGCTAGGTGGGCGAGTTTCAGCCCCATGGCCCAAGCGACTCCCGAGGTATCCTTGCTCGATGCCATCGCTGCACTGCCGGGCGCAGAAGGTCCCGACTCATGGTGATGTGATTACGCGCCGCCTTCCTCCTCTCGCCTAATCGCCAAGCCCGACTCTTCTACCATCCTGGATCGTGGCCGCTGAACTGACCCGGCGTGAAAGATCTTTGGGCGCCTACCTCACTTGGTGGCCGGACGCTCGAGCTAGCCTCCCTGGGTTCGCCTCGATGTTTCAACGAAGAAGCTGGTTCAGCCGCGACGGCCTGACGAGGAGAAGGCATCACTGCCGAGGGGGCCGCCTGTGGCCGCTTTTGGGGAGGTAGACGGTCCGAGGTCGCTGCAAGGCCTGAGAGCCAGCCTGCGGGCTGCGCACCAGCTTGCCAAGGAGGCCGTGGTCCGCCAAGAGAAGGAGGAAGACATGGCTCGTGAGGCGGCCGCCAAGGACCGGGATGAAGCTTGATGAGCGCCATGGCCGCTTATGTGCTTTGGAGCAGATGTTGGAGGCAAAGAGGATCGAGCTGACGGGGCGTGGGTCCCGCCGAGGACCGCGGGCCTTCCAAGCCGGAGGTGAAGGTCGCACTTTGCCGAGGTCGCGACACGCTGCCCGGAAGCGCCGGGCCGCGCCGGACGGCCCCGCCAAGCTGCTTCCCTTCCCGGTCCCCGCCTTGAAGATGTCACCTTGGCTCGCCCCACGGCCGAGGCCGAGGCGTGGTCCGTTTTCTCGCATACCGACGCTGCCACCCACGCCTACCTTCGCGACCAACGTGACCTTGACACCTGTTGGAGCCGTGAGTGCTAGTTGCCGCTGCCGCCGAGGCTGGAAGGGTCGAGCGGAGGCTCACGGGCGGTTCCGGGCCTTCAAAGACTAAGCCGGGCGAGGCTGCCGATCCCGAGGTTTCACGAGGCGCATTCGCCACCAGCTCCACCGCCATGATGGTGCGCCGCAAGTGACCTTCATGGCTCGCGTCCCGCTTTCAGCCCTGAACATGCATCATGCCTCGTGGAGGCGCGAACTTGCGCTTTAATTGTGAAAACAGTTATGGACTGTAATATTTGCTTTTAAATTCCTTGAGATTTGGCGCTTTCCTTCCTACTTGCTTATGTTCTACGCCGGCAGAGCCCGCCCCGCATACCTCAGTGCGTAGGGCCCGACCGAAACCAGGACGGACCAAGGAGTGAGGGGCTACGTGACAAGTTAGGCTCCTCGAGTCGATGCTCGTGGAGTCCCCTGACGATTTAATAGCAAGTAGGGAGGTGAGATGTGGGTGAATTTACCATTCTACGCCGGTAGAGCCCGCCCTCAAAGATACCTCAACCGCCGTAGCCTTCGGAACTAAGGGTGAGGGGCTACGTGACCAGTAGGCTCGAGTCGCGATGCTCGGAGTCCCCTTGATGTTCAAACGGCTTGACTTGGCTCCGCCGGGAGAGACGCAGGATTAACCAGGCCCGAGGGGCCCGGCTGGGTGGCGGCTTGGCGGACTGGCGTAGCCCCGTGCCCACCCGGGAGGCGCACGATGAGGCCAGCCATTGAGCCTGGGCTCCATGAGGTTGATGCGTCCGGGGCCACCCTCACTGTTTATCACAGCGAGCAAGCGCCTGATGTGTACGGGCATAGCCCCGAGTGTCGCCACCAAGATGGAGCATGGTGCATCCATCAGGCGTGGAGGGGGCCTCCCGAGGAGCCCGGGCGGTACATCCCCGCCTCGACACGTGGCTGGCAAGGGGCCTGACGAGGTATCGGCACTCGTGAGCCAGCCATGGACTCACGGGCCCTACCTCAGGTTGCGTTGGCACTGGCCTTAATCTCAGATGTGTTCCGCAAATTTGTTAGATGTCGACGCCCACGCCCCGTGTCCCACTCGAAGGGGCTCACTGTCAGCTGGTATGCGTGCAAGGTGGACAAGGCTAGAGGGTGAGGGCTGAGAGCCGAGGAGCCCTGAGTCGCGATGCTGTGTACCCCACCCCTTTAACGGCAAGCGGCCGACATGAAGGAAGGGGTGCCGGAAGCACCAAAAACAATCGTGATGGGTCAAACGCACAAACCGAATAAACGCAGAAGGATACATGCCACTAGGTCCGGCCCGAGTGGCTTGGGATGATGCACCGAGGGCGCCCCCAACAAAGTAAACTAGAAACATGAATCAGGTGATACATCGCAGGCGGACCCACGCCTCGGGAATGATGCAGCCCTGGGGCGCCCCACTGAAAATGAGACTCAAGGATGTCACCCGAAATGTTGAAGATGAAGGGATGTCAAGTAGCGACCCATGCCACGGAAGCCGGCTTCATGAGCCTGTGCCCAGGAGCCTCGGGAGGCTCCAGAGGCGCGGTGACTCGCGACCATCTCCATCTCGCTTAGGACGCAACGCCCGCCACTTGAGCCTGTGATGCTACTCATGAGGCGCCGGGCGCTGACAGCGCTGCCGCAAGCCGTAAGGCATGCTAACATAGCTGTGGGTGGACCTGCAAGGCCCCCACGCGTGAGGGCCAGAGGCGCCTCGAGAGGCGGCCTCTGAGCCCCAGATAATGATGCAGACGCGAACCCACCATCCTCGGCTCGGATGGGAGCTAGGCGGGCCGGCGCCACTCATGACTCTTGACTCCAGCCCTCGAATGATCTTTGGCCGACGAACCCCGAGGGTTCGCCCTCTGCCTTGCTCCTTCCTCGGGAAATGTGCTTGAAACACGCCCAAGTGGTGCCCGAGCCCCTCGTGATCTTAGCAAGTCGGTGGTCCTCCAGAGAGATCCCCGAGCCTTGCTCGGGGCCGGGCCTTCCATGCATGAAGGAGGTGCCTCAAAGGCTGACCCGAGGGGCCTGCTCCCAAGGGGTCAACAGCGATGTCTTCCCTTCAGGAGCAGCCTCGGGAGCCTCCAGCCTCCCATGATCTGGTTTCAATTGACGCTGGCTTGAAAAGCACGCCTAGGGAACACATCGGCCTCTCTTCACAAGGCACCTGATGACTCCACCGCTTCCGGCATCTTGAGGACATTGTAGCTTGATGAGTCACGCCATGAATTTGGCCGAGCTGGGTACCCGAGGATGGCATTGAGTAGGCGTATGAGCAACGCGAAGTCAATGAGCTTTGCGGTAAGTTGTCGCCCTCAAGGTGACAGGAAGGCGGACCTGCCTAATCGGAACTATGGAACCATCTGACTCCGAGAAAGGCTTTGTTATCGCTGATTGTATGGCACTTGGAGATTGTTGAATGTCTCGACGGATGACATTGAGCCCCGCCCGCCATCAATGAGGGTCCCGTGACTTGCATGTTGTCGGGATTGGGGAACAAAGCACTGAGGACTTCGCTAGGCTGCGACTTGAGATGATCCGCTGGTTGAACGTGATGGCGCACGCCGACCACCCGAGAGGGCTGTGGCTTCGAGCTTGGGAGGACTGCATTCTACTTGGCTAACGCTTGAAGATGCGCCGAGAGGCTGGGCTTGAGCTCCTCAGATGCAAGCGACAGGCTGGGCTTCAGCCCCCCCCTCGCCCCGATGATGGTCTTCATTTCTCCTTGGCTGCGTGGCAGAGGAGGGAGGCCTGTTGCCTTGTGGGCGATCCGCAAGGCTGATCCTCCAGCTCGCGAGGCGGGTCGCCCAACCTCCTCGCGAGGCTGATCTGCCAGCGTCCTCGCGAGGTCGGCCACGCCACCCTTGGCGAGGGCCACGGTCTTCCCAAGGCCCGCGCTTTCCTCCTCCCGGCCAGAACTCGATCACCGATTCGCCTTCTTGCACGGCCATGAGCTCTGGAATTCATTGGTGTTGTGGTGTGGAGGTCGTGGTACACACAGATCGCTGCCCTTTGAAGACTCGGGCTGATCCCTACCTGCTTGGTGTCTGTTCTCGCAGCACGGCAGCCCTTTGGCGCTCACGCCCTGACCTTGGGCTTTTCTCGGGTTGGCAGCCGCAGCTCGAGGAGGGAAAGGCCCTCAGCCCTCGGCGCACTTGGTCGCCAAGTTGAACAGCCCTGTGGATGTGCATAGGTCTTCATGCATCGCCAGCCCTCCTTCATCTTGACGCCACGCACACCGCTCGAGAAGTCTGAGATGATGGCTTCTTGGTTACCTTGGGAATCTTGGCGCATGCTTGTTGAAGTGCCGGATGTACTTCGCAGGGTCTCCTCGGTTGCTGCTTGATGCGGCGATGTCGCCACGGCAGGGGCCATGCAGTGCCTTGAAGTTGACGATGAAGCGGGTGCGCATTTCGCCCGGAGGAGATCGTCAGAGCCAAAAGTGGCACCGCCCTGAGCGCCTATGGGAAACCAGTCACATGACCTTCTCATCCCTGCTAGGATTCGATGCCCAGCTCAGAGATGGAGGAACCCGCAGGGTCGGCGGTCGTCAGAGCGAGGGGCAGGTCTGGCTTGAACTTGTCGGCCAGCGACGCCGTAGCTCAGGGTGAAGGTGCGGTCAGCCTCGAGGGCCACAGGAGGCCTTGGTGACGGAGGGCTTGATCTTGGGGTCTTGCAGGCCTGCACTGGAGCAGCTGGGTCTTGGCGCAGGACCAGAGCGGTTATGACGGGCCGGTGGAGCACTCGGCAGCTTTGGGGGCGTAGGGACCTTGGCAGCTCGCTTGCTACTGGTGCGGATGCAGAGGGTTCAGCCCAGGGCCAGGCTTGGGGCTGTGGCGCTTTCTTGAGGGGGAGGCGGCGAGGCGCTCGAGCTTCATCGCCCAAGAAGGTGGGCGCGCGTGCAGCAAGAAGGACGGCTGCGTCGAGCCACTCGTAGACGCTGCCGACGGGCAGAAGCAGAGCTCGCTTGTCGCATGAGCGCGGCTCGAGCCGCGGCGGCGCGGAGCGCTGGGACGTAAGAACCAGCTGGGCGAGCGAAGGAGTAGTGGTGCGCCGCCTCGGCCACGGATGGATGCGGAACGACGCTTCCGCCGTTTCCGGGCGGGCGGCGCGTTGACGGTAGGCAACGGGAATAGGGGCGGCCGACGGGCCGCTCCCTCGGGCGACGCTGTAGCGAGGGCCCGAGGCGCGGCCCACGAAGGCCGACATGGATGCGAGGGCGGCAAGGGGCGGCGGAAGGCGGATTCCGTGCACTTTACCGCGCGCTAAATGTCGGTTTCGGTTCGCAGACTCTAGGTTCAACTCGGGTGCACGCGAGATCTCACCTCCAACCTACCACACCTCGTCATCGCAAGGATCTAAACGAGACAAAGAGAAACACAAGGGACACAAGGTTTATACTGTTCGGGCCATCATTGTGGTGTAATACCTACCCAAAGGTGGTGGTGGATTGCCCTGGGCTAATGATGAATAAGATAAGGAAGAACAGCCTCAGAGGGTCTGTTTCTGGCCTCAGGTAACGAATTGCTAGGGGAGTTCGGCCGCTTTCTCTCTCTCTCCAAGATTGATCTCTAGCTCGATCGATCTCCCCCTACCCTATGGGTGGCTAGTCCTATTTATAAGCAGAGGCCCTGGGCCTCTTCCCAAATATCGAGCGGGAAGGGCGCCAACAATTGGCCATTTTGAAGGGGAACATCTAGTACACTTATCCCGACTAAAGTTGGTCCTCGCAAGCAAAGGCTCGACGATGACGCCTGCCTTGGGCTCCACGATGACCTCCTTCCTACCATTGTGTTGGTCTTGGTCTCAGTAATCGAAATGGTTTCCTTTGCTTGATGCTCTTGGCCCACGCTTGCCTCCTTTGCACCAAAGAGGAAATGAGGACATCTGGCTGGCGCCTCACTCGGCGCCTTGGTCGCATGGCTTGCGCCATGGGCACTCGTGAGGTACCCCACCTGATCTTCCCGCCTCACGAGCCACCATGAGGAGGCTCCCGAGGAAGCTTCCTGGTCATCCGCCTCATGAGGCTTGGCCTCGCGAGGTCTTGAGCTTGGCCGATGAGGATGGGCCACCGGGCCGGAAGTGCAAGAGTATCGACTAGAGGGGTGAATATGATTTTTATGAATTCTTCATTGAGGAATTTGTCGGTGAGGAAATTCCTAATGAAGAACTACTTATGCGGAATAAGTACTCGTAAGTCATAACGGAATGCGGCATGGTCATCATGATGAAATGAAGACAATCAAAGAGTACGTAAAGCGAAACACAGGATAACACAAGATGAAGATAAACAGATCAAGAAATTGAACCGAGGAAATTGAGAAAGTCTTCACCAAAGTCTTCAAACACAGATATGAACAAACACTCAACACAAGAATGAGGAAATGAAAGAGTTGAGGAAATAGAACCATTAGGGTTGGTGAACACAATGATTTGGTAGACCAGGCCTCAACTGCTATCTCAGCTTGTATGGCCCTGGGTTGGAGCGGTCGAGTATTTAAACTCGATGATACACACAGTCCTTGACACCCATTCATCGAAAGCACGCAGCTCAGACACCAAGTCCTCACAGATTCTCCTTGAACTAAGGTCACACGCACTCGGCCCAATCACTCGTGGTAAGTCTTTCAGCGACTTCCAAACCTTCATGTACTCGACCACCAAGCATCCACAATTCCTCTTGATGTTTCTAGACCATGACGCCTAACCGTCTCGAAGAAGCACAGTTTTCAAAGGTAACAAGCGCCGAATCCACGCAGGATCAATCTCTTCAAGATGCTCAATCACTTTGGGTTTGTAGGGCTTGGTTTTGGGTTTTCCTCACTGATGATTTTTGCTCAAAGTCCCTGAGGATGGGTTGCTCTCAAATGACAAGTGTCAAGTTCTCTCTGAGCAGCCCAACCAGCTAGGAGTTGTAGGGGCGGCTATTTATAGCCTAGGGAGTAGCCCCACATGATAAGACATAAATGCCCTTCAATGATAAGGACTGTTAGGTAGATAAGATATTTTGAGACAGTCATGCCAAGAAAGACAAATGATTTATCGGAAATTTGACTCAAATTCCTTAGGGCTATCATGTTCTCCTTGTGTAGGCAATCCCAGACTCGCTATCTTAACTCCTCGCCGTAACAAATTCTCAGAGACTAAGAACTTCTTCTCTCACATCAAGAAATTGATCGAATCAGTATGAGATTTCAAGGCTTCACTCAAGGGATTGGTAGGTGTAGGATTTTGAGTTGAGCATCACATGGAAATTTTTCCTTAGTATTTCTCGCCCCTTTAACAAGATCTGTGTTTCTATGACTCAAGAAAGAGAAAAACTAAACCACGAAAAGCAAAGTCTTCACGCTTCATGTTCCTCAAATGAAGACCAAGTCTTCAAGGTCACACCAATTTCTTCAATTTCAAAGTCTTCGTGAAGTCTTCGAATATCAAAGTCTTCTATCAAGAACTCTCATTTTTAGGGGTCGAATTTCTCTCAGAAATATCAAACTCCTCATAGACTTATAGACCCGCGCACACTCATAAACATTAGTCCCTTAACCCATAAGTCTTCGATACACCAAAATCACTAAGGGACACTAGATGCACTTACAATCTCCCCCTTTTTGGTGATTGATGACAATATAGGTTAAGTTTTCAACGGGGATAAATATATGAAGAGTAAATACTGATATTGAGGAATTTGATTGCAAGTTATAGAAGAACTCCCACTGAAGATGTGCATAGTGAGGAATTTGCTTTTGAGGCAATGCACATTTGAAGAGTTGAATCATGGAGATCTCCCCCTATATCTTGTAATTCATACACGCATTTGACATATAATATGAAGAATTTGAAATGCATGATGAAATATGGTGACCGATGTAATTCAAAGCATGCATGGTATTAACATATAATGAGGAATAAGTATGCAGAGGAACACATCAAAATATCAGAGCACCATCGGGTTTAAGATTACAACTCGATCCAATAAAGTTTCGTAAGAGCTTTTGAGTTGTAACTTAGCAAAAAACGCCTATATATTAGGACCCGCTTGAAGACTAACTCAAATTTCTCCCCTTTATCATCGAATGACCAAAAGGATTGAAATCGAGGACTATCGCCTCTAAAGAATTTCAAGTTGATGAAGGAGCTGCCAGTTGTTCGGGTCGGTTGTTGTAGTAGGCCCTGCCGCAGTTGTCGCCCAAGTCTTCATTTTCATCGTCACACGATGAAGAATAGGAGCTCGCCACCAAGGAAGGAACCTCGACTTTCTTGAATTTCTTCTGGAGGTGCAGCACTAGTCAAATTCTTCCCTTGAGACCCATTGTCTTCATTTCTTCTGCAGCCAGACATGAGAAAGAACAGCCCAAAAAGCGTTGAAGGTTTCATGGAAGTAGTATTGGTTTTCTTCACCGCATTGTGTGTTGAGGTCATGTTGTGAAGAATTGAACCAAACCGATGCTCAACCCATTTATGATTGCGATCAACCTTCGATGAAGACCGAGGAGTAACTCACGATCGCCATCACTCGGGTGCCGTGGGCTTGAGTGATTTTGCTTATCGAGGTATTGGCAAGAGTCATGTGTGGTAGAGTCATCATTGGTGGAGTAGGATGCATTGAGAAATCGACCATCCAATGGACGAATGTTTCATCTATCACAAGCAGGTGCCCTGCCTCTTTGTCATCACCGAGGAAAATGTCCGCTTGAGGACTTCTATTGGAGGCAAGTAGCTGAAGTGGTTTAGAGTATCAGCCTTTGTAATTGAGTGAATACCTTGTCCGGACGAACCTCATAATCCAAGGAGCATAAGGCTTCAAATTTCAAATGGTGACATAGCAATATTCGCCAAAGTCCTCAAGGAAGAAATCATGGAAGTTGACGGAACGCCATGAATGATGTTGAAAAGCATATTATTCATGATGCCAACTACTTCTTTCATCATTTGAGTTGTGGCTTTTGATAGGACTCTGCTTGTCTTCGCTGTAATATGATAGACATGTCCGAGGCACATACAAAGAATTCCTTGACGTAAGAATTTGGTTCGAGATGCCCCGCCCTCGGGTTTCAAAGGCTTCCATCAAGACTTGCATGTAGTGATTTGAAAGCTCTGTGTTCGCTAGATGCAACGAAGCACCATCAAGGGGAGGATCGAGGGAGGCACGAAGCAATTCAAAGTTGTCGGTGCCTTGTAGTGAGTATTTTCCGCTATCCAATTAATACCCATGAGTTCACATCTTCGTAGTCTCCGTGATGCAAAGATCGCATAGAATTGAAGAATGAGTTCTTCATTCAAATCACGTTGTCAGAAATTCAGCAATCCCGCATCGTGAAGAACACCGAGGACCGGCTCAAGGGCAAGATTCCATGTCCACGTGAGGAATATGTGCATGATCAAGACTTTGTCTTTGTTGAAAGCAGAGGAATAGAATTTGGCTTGACTAGCAGT
>JAHIAM010003714.1:0-60912 GCA_021605205.1 Aegilops longissima | reverse complement strand
GGTGGGAAAAGAAAACACCGAGGATTGAATTTGCAAAACAAAGAGGGTCGAATCGCCATGACGAGAAATGCACCGGATGCAAAGAGCTGAGGAACAACAATCGAAAACCAATCATGGAACCTAAAGAAAATTTGAAGGGAAGAGGAGTAATTCAAAACACCTACGCCAAGATTCCTCACCAGAGCGACGAAGGGCTGAGGAGTAAAAGAATTCCTACTCCGATATAACTAGACTCGTAAATCAGTTTTCTTCTAGACTCAACAATGGCCAAACTACACGATCAATCAAGGGGCTCCTAAGGTCGGTCGAGGCTCGATACTAACTTGAACACGCCTAATATGCGACCCTATCCAAAAGGAACTCAAGGTCCCACCAAGGATAGACCCAGATATTGAAACGCTTTTGCAAGGTGGATATCATTACATCAACATTACATAATAGATGGGGATACATACATAAGGCACAAATGCCACAAGAATACATCAACATCATATATAAGATCAACATCCCACTACGGATGAAACATAAACAAGCTCAAACGACATCCACCTCGCTAGCCTGTGCTGCCGACCTCGAACCTATCCCCGATCAAGAAGAAGGTAAGAAGAACTCCAACACAAGCAAACATTGCTCTCGCCATGATCATCGCAAACCTGTACCGAAATCGGTGATGTAGTAATCAGAGCCACGAGGACTCAGAATCCCATTACCATGGGTATCAAGACTTGCAAAGCTTAATGGGAAAGCAAGGTGAAGTGGTGAGGTTGCAGCAGCGACTAAGCATATATGGTGGCTAGCATACGCAAATGAGAGCGAGAAGAGAAACAAAGGAACGGTCGTCAACTAGTAATGATCAAGAAGTGATCCTGAACTCCTACTTACGCCGACATAACCCGAAAACCGTGTTCTCCTCTCAATCAACCCCAAAAGAGACACTCACTAAGCACGCATACGGTTGGTGTATTTTAGAAGAGTTTGCTTCAAGTTTACTACAACCGGATATTAACAAATTCCTATCTCGCCACATAACCATGGGCACGGCTCTCGAAAGTTTTTACCCTGCAGGGGTGTCCCAACTTAGCACATGATAAGCTCTCGCGATCAACTAAGGATATTCTTCTCCCGGAAGGCCCGATCAGTCTCGAATCCTGCCACAAGACATTTCGACAAAGACTAAAACAAGACCAGCAAGACCTCCTGCTGCCGACACCCCGATAGTAGCCACAGATCTCGCCTCAAGCCACGACCGGATGAGCAGTCCGTATAACTAAAACCAGCCCTCAAGTTTCCCGAGGTGGCGCCAAAGGGTTTCTAGTTTGACCAACACTTAGACAAGCATTGGCCCGGGGGCTAAAATAAAGATGGCCCTTGGGATGCGCGACTTCCAAGGGAAAAAGGTAATAGGTGAGGCAAATGGTAAAACCAATGTTGGGCCTTGCCGAAAAGTCTTATTCAAAGCGAATCGTCAAGGGGTCCCATAAATCACCCGACCTCGTTAGGGACGCAAAACCGGGAACATAATACCGATATGACGGAAACTAGGGCGGCAAGAGTGGAACAAAACACCAGGCATATGGCTGAGCCTTCCACCCTTTACCAAGTATATAGATGCATTAATAATATAAGAGATATTGTGATATCCCAACCAAAATCCTGTCCACCATGGAGCAATCTTCAACTTCACCGCAACTAGCAACGCTTATAAGAGGGGCTGAGCAAAGCGGTAACATAGCCAAACAACGGTTTGCTAGGAAGGGTGACAAAGGTTAGAGGCCGACATGGCAATTTGGGAGGCTTGATAAACAGTAATAGGTAGCGCAAGATAGCGATAGAACGAAGCAACTAGCATAGCAATGATAGTAGTGAGATCCAGGGTAGCGATCATCTTGCCTGAAATCCCGCAAGGAAGAAGAACGAGTCCTTGAAGAAGACGAACGGATGAAGCCGAACCGAGCGTAGACGAACGAATCCTCACGATCGCAACGAAACAGGAATTAACAAGAAGGAGTACACAACAAGGTAAACACACCACACATGAACATGACAAGATGCACAACAAACATGATGCATGAAAAATCTAGATGAGGCTACTCATGGCAAGGGATGATGCAAACAAGAGCAACACATCAAGGCAAGTCTAAATGAGGCCGGGAACAACATAGAACAATTCCGGTAAGCCCTCATATGCAAATTTCGAAATTGGTCCAGATCTGAATAAACCTTATGTTCAAGTTGTTAAACAACAAGTTAAGATGCACCACGATGATCTACACGAAATTCTAGTCAAGTTACATATAAAGTTCATTAGATTCGGAGCTACGGCCTAGAAGATATGAGCAAAACAAGATAAACATGGCATTGATGCAAAATGCATACCAACATCAAGCAAACACCTCAAAACATGGATGCAACATGATAATATGAAGCTACATGCAAAATCAAGCAAGTTTCATATAGAGCACACTCAAAACTGGGCATGATGTACAGGTAAAGCATTACAAAACATGAACACTGAGCTATCTCCGTAAATCACTAGAACATGCTCAAACACACATGGCAAGATTGCAAATAATAATGCTTCAGACTTATCAGAAATAACATGAGTTTGCAATGTTTAGAGCTATCAAACAACCTGTTACAGGAACTTAGCATGGCAAACAAAGGCATGGAATGATACTACTAAATGCATAGAACAAAAGTCCTTTACTGACCATGAGCCAAAAAGGATCAAAAATATGATGGCACCCATGTAAACATGGCAAGTTATATGACAGATTTACACATGGCAGAACAATAATAGTAGGCATGTTGGTGAGCTTGAACCACTCACCACAGAGCAATACATGGCATGGCAAGGCAACCAACAGTAAGAAGACATGGCATAGACGCTATAGATGGCAAGAACAACAGCATAGCATACACGGATCAACTACAACAACCTTGGCAAAATTGAATAACATGTAAACAACCTGCCAGGAAACATTTTATAGCAAAAGCAGAGCTCGATTGACTCAAGCTATGGCACTCCATAATTGCAAACAAGGGCATGGATGGATAGAGAATAACCATATTTTCAGAACATCCTTACTGAAGTATCTCAAAATAAGCATGAATCTCTGTAGCATCAAGTTTACATGGCATAAAAATATCAATGTAATCAGGCTGAAATCAAGAACATCATGAAGCCTAGTTTGCATTTTGTGCTAGTCACCACAGAGATCACAAAATACATGGCATACACCCTGTAAAGATGGCATGGCATATATCAAAACACATGTAGAGCTCATGCTCATAGGATGCACACATCAAACATGGCAAAAATGACAAATCATCAAGTTATAACAGTTTCAGCAGATTAACATCATATAGCACCCTTGCAACGAAGATTCAGTCATCAAGATGACCTCAAATGAATATGATGCAATGGAATGAAATGATGTACCCGTCGAGACGAACAATTTGACATATTACACGCACGAGGGGGCGCGGGACGGGCGTCGGAGGCAAGGGCGCGGCCGGAGCGGGAGGTCCGCGCGGCGGCAGCGACGAAGGCCAGGGAGGCCGCGGGTCCGCCGAGGCTCGGCGGCGGAGGGGCAGCGGCTCCCGGGCGGCGGGAGGCCGGGCGCAGAGGCGCGCAGCGCCGGAGGAGCGGGAGGCGCGGTCGGCCGCTGGGCTAGCCGGGCTAGGCGCGGCGGCGCATCGCGCCGAGGCGGCGGCCGACGGCGTAGGTCGCCGGCGGGAGTTGCCGGGCGGCGGAGGCGCTGGGACCCCGAAGGCCGGGCGGCGGGCGCCGGCCCGGGCGGGCGACGACGGCGGCGCGCTGGCTCGCGGGTCCGGATTCAGTTTCGCGGCCGCGCGGTGGTGGTGGTGGCGACGGGTTGGTCCGGGCGGCGGCGCGATGACGGTTGGCCCTCTGGATTGGCTCCGGCGACGTGGAGGCTGCGGGGATGGACGCGTCCGGCACGGGCGGACATGTCCGGCGACGCGGAGGGAGGAGGAGGTTAGGGTTTATCTGCGCGAAAAATCCGGGAGAGGCACATATTTATAGGTAGAGGGAGCTAGGAGAGTCCAAATGAGATGCGGTTTTCGCCCACACGATCGTGATCGAACGACCGAGAGCATGGAGAGGAGTTTGCTGGGTTTTGTGCCACATTGAAGGGTGTTGGGCTGCACACAAAGAGGCTTTTGCGTTACTCTTGCTAACTGCTGAGTATCAAACGACCTCCAAATGACACGAACTTGACAGCGGTTCACTGGTGGTATACCAAGGCCGCTATAAACCTCGCCATTCCGAGAATGTTTAACACCCGCATACCTAAAAGAGGTAAAGGGGGGCGCCGGGAGACATAGGAGTGCCGGATTGGAAAACGGACAACGGGGAGAATGCTCGGATGCATGAGATGAACACGTATGCCAATGCGATGCACATGATGGCATGATATAAATTGCAGATGATGACATGGAAAAGTGAAACACACAAGCAAATGACATGGAAATGACGGAGAATAATCGCGGACACCGGGCGACGGATCCGGGAGTTACATGGGGAGTCGCCCCGCCAACTCGCCAGCCTCGTAAGGCGGCAGGTTGACCCAGTCGCCTTCTGGGGCGACGTTCTTCACGTAGAAATATGAGCGCTACCACATCTTCACCGACTTGACTGGATGGCAGGAAGGGGTTGTCGGTCACCGCCTCCTCATTGCGATGAAAGTGTCAAGACACAGCCGCACGCGAGCGACGTGTGCCGAGCTTGGTTCGAAGAATTCCCCACAGCTGGATGGTGGGGAGAACGCCAAGAAAGCCTTCGACAAGGAGGCGAGGCGCCAGCAGCACCACCGTGTTTGAGGAGGTGGTGCGGCCGGCCCGTGGAACTCCAAGAAGGCGCGAAGAAGCCGCCACCGCAGCCCTAGCTCACAGCATGAGGTGCGAAGGAATATGACCCGCCGCCTGCCGGGCGCTTCTGGGAACGGGGTCACCAGACTTGCTCGCCTGCGGCTCATGCGACGTGGCTCAAAGGAGGACCAGACAGCCCATCTTCATCAACGCAAGCTCAAGACCTCGCTAGGGGCCAAGCCTCACGGGCGGACGACAAGGAGCTTCTCGTGCACGGCCTCGCAAAGCTAGCTCATGAGGAGGCGGAGAGTTCAAGGCAGGGTACCTCGTGGAGGTGCCCATGACGCAAGCCATGACGCACTAAGGGTGCTGGGCCGACGCCAGCCCGCGCAGTGTCCTCCTTTCCTCTTTGGTGCAAAGGGAGCAAGCGCAGGCGAGAGCATCAAGCAAAGGCATCCGTTTCGGTGCAACAAGACCAAGACCAGCCCCAACGGCTGGAAGGGAGTCATTGTGGAGCCCAAGCAAAGGCCATCACCAGAGCCTTTGGCAAGTGCGAGGACCAACTTTCGTCAGATAAGTGTACCCGCTGCTCCCTTCAAATGGCTAATTGTTGGCGCCTTCCCGCCTAATTCTTGGGAAGAGGCCCAGGCCTTAGCCTATATAAGCAGAGCTGGCCACCATAGTAGAGGCAGCTAGATCGAGATCTGGCCTTGGAATCCAGAGAGAGATAAAGACCCGATCCTCAAGCTAGAGCGACTAACACCACCTAGCAGTTCATCACACCCACCAAGAATGACTCATGAGGCTGTTCTTCCCCAGTATCTGCTCCTCATCAGCCCAAGAGGCAATTCACCACGCCACAAACTAGAGTAGGGTATTACACCACAACGGTGGTCTCAACTAGTATAAATCTTGTGTCTCTTGTGCTGTTCTTTTAGTAGTTTAGGTTCCTACGATTCGGCGAGGTACGAGATGTGGAGGGTTGGATCTCCGCCGCACCCCAAAGGTTCGAACCTCAAGGGTCTGCCGAACCTGTCCGACATTTGGCGCGCAGTAGGGGTGCACCGAATCTGCCTTCCGTCGCTTTCATTCTTCCTCGACCACCGCAACCATGTCCGACGCCTGCCGCTCCAGACGCCGAGCCGCCTCACCTCCCGTGTCGCCTGACAGCCTCCTGCCGGCGGGCGCCTCATCGCTCCTCACCACTGCCGGTTAACGCCGCCATCGCCGGGCGGGAACGAGCAACAAGCATCGCCCCAAGACTCGGCCCATGAGGCGGGATTTGCCGCACCGCCACGCCTTCGCCACCCCCGCTGGTTTTCGCCACGCGCTTTCGCGGCCATGGAGGCCCGAGATGCACTTATCGCGCAAACGAGCCTCGCGCCACAAGTTGGTATCGAGCCGATCGCCTGTAGGAATCCCCTTCCACACTCCTTGGCCAAGTCGAGTCTAGACATTGCAAAACTTTTACTAACTTGGCTGTGTGCCTTACGCCCACGCCGCCATCGGGTGGTACTAGGATCTTTACCTCGACCTTTACTCGACTCAACTCTTCTACTCGGTTAAACGATTTTACTAACTAACACTAGGATCCCGTGACCACATTCACCCCAAAGTTGGATATAGCCATAGTTGTTTGTTGAATCGTATTTTGGTCAATTTCCACACCGCCATTTGACTCTTTTGAAACATCTTTGTTTTCAGATGGAACCCATGAGGCAGGTCGTGGCGCCACACGACGGCCATTGGTGCCTCGGGATCACCTCGCAGTTCTAGCAGAGATGATGACCTATCCGGTTATCGCCGCACCCCGAGTACACCGCCTTTGAGGAGTACCAGACTTTAACCAGAGCAGTACCGAGCCATCGCCCACCTCTACTCTGGAGTATGACTCCACTCATCGCGCCGCACACCGCACATGGTGTTGGGGTGACTATCGATATGGCAGTCCACGATGCTGCTTATGCTACTCGACAAGTCTTCGGGAGAGTATCGGAGTTGGACACCTCCCCTTCAGCACATTGCTATCGCTGGCTCGATGTTGGTGAGGAGGGTTACTACACCGCCGCCTACTCCATCGCCACCAGAGAGCCTTTCTACCATCGTAACTTTGTTCTGCATGTCGATGGGCTGGATCGAGCTAACCGAGCTCTTCGCCACGAAGTTGTACATCACCCGTCAAGACTTTACTGCGGTTCGACGCCATCGCACCCCTTTGTCCGATCCAGAGCTGCCGCTGCTCGCGATCTACCCAGCCAGACCGTGATGCCTCAGGTGTCGGTTGGCCGAGGTGGGAGGCTACTCTCCGCACTTGGTCCTCTTTTGCCACTTGGTCGCCGGGTTCTGCACTGAGTATCCAAGGCCCCTGTGTCACCGACGTGGAGGACTATCCGCTGCCAGACTACCAGCTTTCAGCTACAAATACCTCCGCAGCACTCGCTGGGACTGATGTAGGCTTGCTTGTTAGTGTTAGATGCATTCGTCATGAGCTCAAGCAGCCGCCTATGATGTCTTAGTCTATGTAATCAACTCGTAAAATTTAACTCTATGCATGATCCCTTTGTAAGATATGCCGACTACTATGTAGTTTCTATCGTGTCGCTTTCATTATGCATGTTTCATCATGAATGATTCTTGTCCTTTGCATAATTTCTCAAATGCTGAACTACCCTCGTTATATAATAGCAGATGGTTAGACCAGCTGGTCGTGGTCGTGGTGGCAACTTCCCACCACCGCCGAGTACATGGCTGGTATGATCCAACAGCTTGAGATGAATCGCCACCATGGAGAACATGATGGCTCAGCTTCTCGCCCAATATGAACCAGCAGCTAAACACAACAACTCGCAGGATTTCATACGCCAACCCAAGCGTGTACCGCAGCTCAACCCAGCCGCCGGATGTCGATGATCGCCCGTGACATCACCTATGAGATGGAGTCTGCTGATGTAGCCCCTGCCAGCTATGTCACTTTTGCTTCCTTCTTCCCAAGGGACCCGCAGCTCAATGGTGGGACAGCCACAGCGATTTCCGCCAGCTTGGAACGCCATCACCGCCGACTTCCAAGTTGCTTCCGCGTCGCTTCATCCTCAAGGAGTCATGGACCGAAGAAGCGTGAGTTCCGCAACTCACCCAAGGCAACAAGATCATGAAGCTTATCGCCAGAGTTCCCGGACTTGTCTCGCTATGTCAAGAGGATATTGCAACCGATGCACGCAGACAAGAGAAGTTCCGTGACGGCCTTCAAGTCGACATCAAGCTCGCACTTCTAGTGCACGATTTTGCTGATTTCGCCACCTTGGTGAACAAAGCTATCAATGTCGAAACTGGTCCGCAGGAATACCAGAGCTCTAACAGCGCGAACTGCGACACGGGCTCATCTTCGGCCCGCCCTCGCAGGCGCAAGATTTGGATTCCCAACAGCATGTACCGGATTTAATGCACTGCTCCCAAGGCAGTAGCTATGCTGCACCTCGCCCGCTTACTTCAACTAAGCAGCCAAAGCTTCCAGCCCACCACCCCAAGCCCTGCTCCCACTCCCAATAATGGCTTGTGCTTCGTGTGGACAACCAGGCACCGTATAGAGAATGCAACCAAAACCAGAATCACTGGTTCTTCCAAATGCCGGCCGTGGAAACACCCAACCCCGCAACAACAATGCCAAGCCTTATGGTCGAAGTTCAGCCAACCACGTTGATCCGAACGAAGCTCAAGACCAACTGCACATCGTGATGGGTACCTCCTCGTAAATTCAGTACCAAGATGCGCTTTATTTGATACAGGCATCGATTCATTCATGTCTCAAGATTTTGCATTCATGCATGGCATTAAAAGTGAAGACATGAATGCTTCACTATTAGTGCACACTCGCGGGCCAATGTCGAACCTCCATGATTTGCAATGACGCCCCTGCTGAAATCAAGGACTGGAATTCTTTGTCTCACCCATCGTGTCAAGTCTTGTAGCATTGACCTCATTCTCGGGAATGAATTGGTTAAAGGCGATATCGCTTCCATAGTTTGCGCCACTAAGACCGGCCCATCTGCTACACCCTTCGATGAAATAGTCACTTACCAAGCTCATCTGGTGCAAATGCCGAGGCAAGGCTCTATGCATTGAATGCATTGAACGCCGCATCACTCGAGGGCATTGAAAACATTCCTGCTGCTCGCGATTTCCGTGACGCTTTTCCTGAAGAACTTCCAGGATTCCTCGCTAGGGCTGTCAATTCGCCATCGACTTGAAACCAGCACCACTCCTATAGCCAAGCGACCCTACAAGATGTCCGCCGCATGAACTCCTTGAGCTCAAGGAGGAAATCGACAAATCTCTTCAAAGTGGTTTCATTCGCCCAAGTTGCTCTCCTTGGGGAGCACCTTCTCTTGTCAAGAAGAAGGATGGGACAAACCGATTGGTCCAAGACTACCGCCCTATAAATCAAGCTACCATTCGAATAAGTATCCTCTTCCTCGATCAATGATCTTTATGATCAACTCGGCTGGTTCGCCGCTGTTCTCAAACTCGACTTGAGGTTGGGTTACCACCAGATCCATGTTCGTGAAGAGGATATCCCAAGACCGCCTTTTGTGACTCGTTATGGTTCATACGAGTACACCGCCATGTCTTTCGCTTAACCAATGCTCCAGCCACCTTCTCTCGCTTGATGAACTATATATTCATGGATTACCTCGACAAGTTCGCCGTGGTTTATCTAGATGATATCCTGATATTTTCCAAGAATGAAGAAGAACATGTCGAACATCTTCGCCTTTGTGCCGAAAAGCTACGAGAGCATCAACTATATGCCAAGTTCTCCAAGTGTGAATTCGCTTCCCAAGTGACCTATCTCGGCATGTCATCTCTAAGGATGGTATTGTTGCCAACCCCGAACGAGTTCAGGCTATTCTTGATTGACCTCCAAGAACGCATAAGTCGAAGTTTTTCGGTCTCGCCACTATTGCCGCCGATTCGCCGAGAACTTCTCCAAGATTGCTGTGCCTCGACTAACCTGCTGTATAAGGGCGCCAAATTCCAATGGATGATAAATGTCGAAAGTTTCCAGCACTCAAAGACAAGTTGACTTCTGCCCCAAAGTTAGCTCCTCCCGATACTAAGAAGGACTTCATTATTTATCGCGACGCTTCCCGTCAAGGATTAGGCGGTGTCCTAATGCAAGAGCGCAAAGTGGTTGCTTATGCCTCTCGCAATTGCGCCTCACGAAGAGAACTACCCAGTTCACGACCTCGAGCTTGTCGCTGTCATTCATGCATCAAGCAAAGGGCGACATTACCTTCTCGGTAATCGCTATGTAGATCTTCACCGACCACCAAAGTCTGAAGTATCTGCTTACTCAGCCAGCACCTGAACCTCCGCCCAGAGATGGATGGAGACTATTGCAGATTTTGATTTGGGTATTTCCTATACACCGTGCAAGGCTAATGTAATGGCTGATGCCTTGAGCCGTAAGTCTTATCAAGCAACCACCTCCAGTTCACAAAGTTCAGCCTCACTGCTGAAGAATTCGAAAGCTGAACCTCCATATTGTTCCTCCGTGCACTCGCCCCCTCCGAGCTTCGCAAGATGAACTCCATGTTGTTTCCAGGGGTTCTCTCAATACCTCGTTGCCAAACCAGATCTTGTGGACACCATCAAATGGATACAGAATGTGACGATGAAGTCGAGAGGATTAAACATTACCTCGCAGGAAAAACCTCATTCTTCATCAGGATGACGACGGCACCTTATTCTTCAAAGGTCGCCTAGTGGTACCGGTAAGAGGGCAAACCTGAATCTGACTCCAAAGGTTATGAAAGAAGCTCATGATACGCCTTTGTCTATTCATCCCGGTAGCACCAAGATGTACCAAGACATTCGCCGAGATTCCGTGGTCTAATATGAAGCGAGACATTGCTCGTTATGTTGTTGAATGTGACGCTTGTCGTCAGATCAAAGCGTAACATCAACGGCCCGCCGGAACTCTGCAACCTATCTCTATTCCTGAATGGAAATGGGACCATGTTGAAATGGACTTCGCCACCGGATTTCCCAAATCGCAGAAAGGTAATGATGCTATTCTTGTCGCCATTGACCGCTTTCTAAAGTTGCACATTTTCCGCGGTCAAAGAAACGATCACCGCTAGTCAGCTTGCAACTCTCTATATGTCCAGAATTGTTTCACTTCACGGTATTCCACCGGTTATCAGCTCGGACCGTGGCAGCTTATTCACTTCAAGATTCGCAAGTTTTCAAGAAGCTATGGGGACTCATTTATCTTTCAAGATCGCGCTTCATCCGCAATGCAAGGGCAAGTTGAACGTGTCAACCAAGTTCTCAAGACATGCTTCGAGCTTGTGTTATTTCCTTCGCAAGAAGTGGAGGAATCTCCCAGATGCTGAGTTCTCTTATAATAATAGCTATCAAGCTTAGTCTCAAGATGGCCCCTTCGGTGTTATATGGACGAAAGTGCCGAACCCTCCGAACTGGTCGAAATCGGGAACGCCCACTCTTCGTCCGGATATTATCCAACATGCCAAGAACAAGTCCGCATTATTCGCGAGAATCTCAAGACTGCTCACCACGCTAAAAGAGTAATTATGACCGCTATCATAAAGACATGGTCTATCAACCTAGCGAAAAGGCCTATCTTCACGCTACACCAATGAAGGGTGTTCACCGCCGGATCAAGGGCATGCTAGCTCCTCGCTATATTGGCCCATTCACTATTCTCGAAAGGCGGGAAAGTGGCATATCAATCGAGCTTCCGAACCTTTCTCGTTCACGATGTGTTCCACGGTCACAACTCCGACGCTGCTTCAAGGACCCAATCCGAGCAGCGGACCATGAAGTGCTCGAATTGCAACAGACCTCTCCTATAAAGAGCATCCGTCCGCATTCTCACTGTTGAATGCCGCACACGCCGAAGGCATCAAGTTCCTCAAAGTCCAAAGGGTCAAATCACTCAAGACGGCCACCGGGAACGCGAGGATCGCCTTCGTGATGAATACCCCGCGACTCTTTCCTTCTACCTCCTAAATCTCGGACGAGATTTCTTGTAGTGGAGGAGATTTGTAACGCCCGGATAATTATGCTACAAGAACTCACGCTGATGGTGCCACGCCCCTCTGTCACTGTAGTTAATCTCGGGTTAAATCAAAACGGTTTCGAAATTCAATTCAAAATTATGATGGCAATAAAAGTTTTCAAAAAAAAATCAAAACTAAAATGTTCGGGGGTTGTCAAATATTACAAAGTTAATTATGGTGGGTACACATTTTTATAAAGTGTCCAATATTTTAAAATGAATTAAAACAGAAAAGGAAAAATAAGAAAAGAAAATAAACCTAATAACTACAGGGGAAAACCTCGCCAATCGGGCTAACGCCCACTGCCGCCCATCGACCCACCCGACAGCCCACCGCCCATCCGCCTCACCCCTTAACCCCCACTCCCGATCAACCCTAGCCGACCCCACGCCCACTTCGAATATCTCTCTCCTCGATCCGATCGAGGAGACCACCGACCGAGCCCCGCTTCCCATCGACGCCGAATCCCCACCCCGACGAACGCCAGCCCCCCACCCCACCCGACGCCTCGCCCTCCTCCTCCCCGACCGCCACTCAGACGCTGGCGCCAGACGCCTGCTCCCCACGCCGACCTCGACCCTCCTCGCCACGCTGCCGACCGCTTCTGCCGCCACCGGACGCCTCGCCTCCTCTCCGTCTTCTCCGCCCCGAGCACGCTGTTTAGACCCTACGCTACCTCACCCCACAAAGGAGCATCACCCCGCCTCCCTCTCGCCTGTCGCCGATCCGCCAGCCACAGGCTCCCCTCCTCCCCCTCCTCCGCTTGGCCGGGCCTCTTCCCCACAAGGCCGGGCTCCGCTCCGCCTCCCTCCCTCCTCGCCATGATCACATGAGCCCCGGTGCGGGTTGCACGCCGCCCTCATACTGCCGTGGCCTCGCCTCCCCATCTTCGCTGCTGGGCCCAATACCACCATGGTCGCTGCCTCACGCCTCTCCGCCCCCAAATGGCTCCCTGACAGCCTCAATGGCTCTGCATTGCTCATTGCGTCACAAGCTGTTGTTGGCCGGCCACGCCACACCAGCCTCCCGGCGCAGGCTGGCCTGGCTGGCGCTGGTCTCGCTCCCCTGTGGCCACTGCCGGCCTTGTCAGCACTTTCTGCCAAGGCGCCTGGGCCAACCGTTACGCCAGAACACGGGCGCCTGCGTGTCAGGTTCGACGGATGCGCTCAAGACTCCAGAGTCTGCTTCATGGCCCCATGGCCCTATGACACATGGGACCCGCCTGCAACGATTATTAAAAAACAAAAGGGATTAAAATAATAATAAAATAAATAAAATTAATAAATAAAATGAAAATGCTAATTAATTAATTAATTAACTAAGTTAATTAACTTAATTAATCATGTTTAATTAACCTAATTAATCTGTTAATAAAACTAACTAGGTAATTAGTTAACAAATCCATTTAACGGGACCCACATGTCAGTTGACCAAGTCAACTCGTTGATCGCCGACGTCAAGATGACATCATGCCGACGCTATAAATCCATTTTTCAATTAATTAATTAATTAATTAAATTCCGGAAATTAATAAAATCTTTAGGAAATCATATCTTTTAATCTGTAACTCGGATTAAAATATTTTCAACATGAAAGTTACTCAAAATATTTTAACCGGTACCACCTCCTACCACGTTAGGACACGCCTAGCATCGCTACTTGTCATGTCATGCATCGATATGCATCTGTTTACATGGTATTCATTGTTTCTTCCCTCTTCTCCTAGACTACGAGACCGACGATGGTGCTGCCTAGCCGACTACAGAGTTGACGACCCTCTCTCTTGCCGTGAGCAACCAGCAAGCCCCCCGATCACCAGATATCGCTTACTCTTCTCTATATCGCTTGCATTAGAGTAGTGTAGCATGTTACTGCTTTCAGATACTCCTATACTGCTGCATAGCCTGTCCTTGTTACTATCAAGTTGTTACTTTTACCGCAATCCTATATGCTTAGTATAGGATGCTAGTACATTCATCTCGTGGCCCTACATTCTTGTCCGTCTGTCAGTTATATACTATCGGGCCGTGATCACTCGGGAGGTGATCATGGGTATATACTATATACTTTATACATGATACATGTGGAGACTAAAGTCGGGTCGGCCGGTGGAGCACCCATGAGTGGATCTTGAGGCGGAGCGACAGGCAGGTTGAGACCGCTTAGGAGAGAGGTGGCCTGGCCCTGCTCGGCGCTCATGGATACTTAACACACTTAACGAGATCTTGGTATTTGATCTGAGTTGGCTACGAGCTTATACGCACTAACCAACTACGTGGGAAAGATATGGGCACTCGCGCCGTGGTATCACCGGCACTTCAGACGTCACGACGGAGCGGCGCTGCCGGATTGGACCGAACGCCACTAGGCTAGGGTCTGCTTCGCCGCCGCAACGCAGTGTGTGTGCTATGGGCGATGGGGCCTGCACTTCGCGGCGCTTAGGTTTAGACCGTGTGTTGGCCTCTCACAGCCTAGGTGGGCTGCGACGTGTTGATCTTCCGCGCCGGCATGACCCAGAAAGTGTGTCCGCCAAATGGGATCAAACGTGTTGGGTAAGATGGTGCACCGCAGGAAGTTAATCTATTCAATAGCCGTGATCTTCGGTAACAGGATGACTTGGAGTTGTACCTTGAGCTTATGACAACTAGAACCGGATACTTGATAAAACACACCTTCCAAGTGCCGATACAACCGATGGTCGCCTCTCTCGTGGATATGAGGAGGATCGCTGGTAGGATTATTGCTATGTGATGTTGCTTGGAGGACTTCTACCTACCCTCCTCTACCTGCTGCAAGACAGTGACCGTGTTTAGTCTTCGATAAGACTAGCTATCCCCTCTTATTCTCGCATTCTGCAGCTCAGTCCACCGATATGGCCCTTACACATATATCCATGCATATGTAGTGTAGTTCCTTGCTTAAGTAGTACTTTGGATGAGTACTCACGGTTGCATTGTTTCCTTTTCCCCTATCTATACTCGATCGCTGCAACTGCACGATGGAGCCCAGAGCTGACGCCACCGCCGATGACGACTACTACATCGGAGGTGCTTACTACTACGCAGCAGCTCACCGACGCATTTACCAGAGTAGTTAGGAGGATCCTGCAGAGGCCCGCGCTTCTTCGATCTCAGATCCCAGCTTTGTGCTAGCCTTCTTAAGGCGCACTTGTTTAACTTATGTCCCAGATCAGATATTGTTGCTTCACCGACTGCCTATGATCGAGCACTTGTATTCGAGCCCTCGAGGCCCCGGCTTGTATTATGATGCTTGTATGACTTATTTATGTTTTAGAGTTGTGTTGTGATATCTTCCCGTGAGTCTCTAATCTTGATCGCATACATTTGCGCGCATGATTAGTGTACGATTAATCGGGGCGCTACAAGGACGGAGTTGGGATGGAGGTGCAGAGCTTGAATGTTGTAATGTCGAGGACGTAGAAGAAGAACTCAAAAAAGGAGGCACTGCATCAGCAATGATGGCGCCACGAAGAACGGGTAGAAGGAACTCCCCTACCTCGGGGGCGGCGGAGCCGCCTTGAACGCTCCGCCTGCTGACGCCTCAAGCCCCGCTTATCTGGCACACCAGTATGTAGGCTCGCTTCGACACATTTGGCGGGTCCAAGGCAGAGAGTACCAGTTCACCAGGGTTTGGCGAGGAGCCATGATCGGCTAGGGCACGCAGCGGAGCGGATCTCAAGATCTTGGAAGCGAGAGGAGAGGCGCAAGAAAGGGGATCCGAGCAGCAATCGCGAAAGTAAAGGAGGCAAGGAAGATGCCGCTCATTATCAACCCACGCTGTTGCAGAGGCGCATGCGCCCAATCAACCGCCACGCTGGCGCCTAAGGTCATAGGATGTTAGGGCCCACGACGCTTCACACTTGCCCTTTCGCCGCGCCTCGCCGCTGTTCGGCGCGCCAGGCCCGGGCTATACCGTCGGCGTAACGCCCGGATTCGGCGCGCCAGTGTCCGCCAGCTTATTCGCCTCGCTGCTATGTCATGTGCTTGCGTGTTGCACTTTGCCATGTCATCATCTGCATTTCATATCATGTCATCATGTGCGCCGATTTGCATACGTGTTCGCCTCATGCATCCGAGCATTTTCCCGTTGTCCGCTTTTGCAATCCGCACTTATGTCTCCGGGCGCCCTTTTACCTTTTCGTAAGGGTGTTAAACGGTCTCGAATGGACCGAGGTTTGTCAGCGGCCTTGGTATAGCACCGTAGACCGCCTGTCAAGTTTCGCCGCATTCGTGAGTCCGCTTGATCGCCCAACTGTTAAAACTTATAGCGGTACTGCTGCCGGTACTCTTCGCTGGACGTTTTCGGTCTTCAAAACCGCCCGGCTGCCATCTCCTCTCTCCCAAAGCCTAGCCCGCCTAAAACAGCCCACCAACCTCTCCTGTGCCTGTCTAACCTTCCCTTGACCGGATCTGTTTGATCACGATCGAGTGCTTCAAAGCCCCCAATTCCCCTAACCCTAGACCCCTGCCTATTTAAACACCCCACATGCCATTTTGGCCTTCTCCTCCCTCCTCCTTGAAATCCTTGCCCCCAATCATCAGCCAGCCGCCTCCACCTCCTCCTCCTCGAATCCATGCCCAGCCAGCACCACGCCACTTGTCGCGCCCCATCGTCTAACCCCGCACAAGGCGACGCTACAGAGCTAATCAGCGCTGCCACGCCGCGCTGCTTCCCCACTTCGCCGCCGATCGACAGCCTGGCCCATGGAGCCCATCCTCGCCCGCCTGGGCTGCGACGGGTCTGGATCCACCCGAGGAGCGCTGCCTGCCCCCGAGCCCTTCTCCCGTCACCAAGGCCTCGCCTGCCGCCAGCGAAGCCTCCGCCTGAGCCGCCGCCGCCGAGGCCGCCTCACGCCCGATCTCCACACAGAAGGCCACCATTGCCTCCGCTGGCCCCAGCCAGCGCCACGCCTGCCTCCCTTCTTCTCCTTCCTTCCTCTCCTCCTCCCTCATGGTCTCTCTCTCCCTCGCAGGGGCCGCCATGGCTTCCGAGCTCGCCGTCGCCGGATCTCCTCCACCGCTGCCGGAAATGGACGGATCGGGAGGATCTCGCCCGGATCCGCGCCTCTGGGGTCTCCTTCGCGCCTCCCTGTCGTCGAGCCGCCGCCAAGCTAAGCTCCTCACGGCGCCGCCATGGCCTGACCGGCCGGGATCGAGGAGGCCGCCGCCGACCCCCTCCTTACGTACACGCCCAGCCTCCCCGCCCAAAGAAGGTTAAGGCCGCCCATCGCCTCATCTCGCCAACTCCGGCCGAGCCCGGCGTGAGCGCCCATCTAATCCCTTGCCCTGCGCGTGTTTTAACCATTTAGCGCTCATCTGTCTTTTTCTGGAAAACGACCAAGTCCTGTAAATTTTGCACATTATACGCTCATGTTCATCGTGCCATAACTCTCTGCATATTGCTCCGTTTCGTGCGTGTAATATGTCAAATTGTTCTATCAACGAGTACATCACTTCATCTCATTGCATCATTTACATATGAGCTCATCTTGATGCCCGAAATGCTGTTTGAAGAGGGCTATGTGATGTTAGTTTCACATTCTTATCAGAACATGCACTTTTGTCATTTTTGCTATGATTGATGTGTGCATCCTATCATCTTGAGTCCTACATGTGTTTTGTAATATGCCATGCCATCTTTGCAGGGGTGTATGCCATGTATTTTTGTGATCTCTGTGGTGACTATCACAAGCATGCAAACTAGGCTTCATGATGTTGCTGATTTCAGCCAATCGCTCACCGATATTTTTATGCCATGTAAACTTGATGCTACCGAGAGATCCATGCTTATTTTGAGATACTTCAGTAAGGATGTTTTGAACATATGGTTATTCTCTATCCATCCATGCCCTTGTTTGCAATTATGGAGTGCCATAGCTTGAGTCAATCGAGCTCTACTTTTGCTATAAAATGTTTCCTGGCAGGTTGTTTACTTGTTATTCAATTTTGCCAAGGTTGTTGTAGTTGATCCGTGTATGCTATGATGTTGTTCTTGCCATGTATAGCTTCTATGCCATGTCTTCTTGTTGTTGGTTGCCTTGCCATGCCATGTATTTCTCTGTGGTGAGTGGTTCAAGCTCACCAACATGCCTACTTATTGTTGTTCCTGCCATGTATGAATCTGTAATATAACTTGCCATGTTTACATGGGTGTCATCATATCTTCTGATCCTTTTTGGCTCATGGTCACTAAAGGACTTTTGTTCTATGCATTTATTAGTATCCTGCCATGCCTTTGTTTGCCATGATAAGTTCCTGTAACATGTTGTTTGATCGCCTAAACATTGCAACCTCGATGTTGTTTCGCTAAAGTCCTAAATCTGTTATTATTTGCAATCTTGCCATGTGTGTTTGAGCATGTTCTAGTGATTTCGGAGATAGCTCAGTGTTCATATTTTGTCATGCTTTACCTGTACATCATGCCCATGCCTTTTGTTATCATGTTGAGATTATGTAGCATGTTGTTTTGATGCTTGCAATATGCCTAGTTGCTGTTTTGGACAGATTGTTGTCATGTCTTGTATAGAGTGTATGTGTTGAACCGCTGTTCGCTTTTGAGTGTGCTCTATATGAAACTTGCTTGATTTTGCATGTAGTTTCATATTATCATGTTGCATCCTTGATTTTAGGTGTTTCCTTGATGTTTGTATGCATTTTGTATCAATGCCGTGTTCAACTTGTTTTGCTCATATCTTCTAGGCCGTAGCTCCGAATTAAATGAACTTTATATGTAACTTGACTAGAATTTCGTGTAGATCATCGTGGTGCATCTTAACTTGCTGTTTAACAACTTTAACATAAGGTTTATCCAGATCTGGACCAATTTCGAAATTTGCATATGAGGACTTACGGAATTGTTCTATGTTGTTCCCGGCCTCATTTAAACTTGCTTTGATATGTTGCTCTTGTTTGCATCATCTCTTGCCATGAGTAGCTTCATGTAGCCTTGTCATGCATCATGCTTGTTGTGCATCATGCCTTGTTCATGTGTGGTGTGTTTACTATGTTGTGTGCTTCTTCTTGTTAGTTCCTCGTTTATTGCGATCGTGAGGATTCGCTCGCTCACGCTTGGTTCATCTTCGTGGCTTCATCTTCTTCATGGAATCGCTCTTCTTCCTTATGGATTTCAGTGCAAGATGACCGCTACCCTGATCTCACTACTATCATTGCTATGCTAGTTGTTTCGCTCTATCGCTATGCTCGCTACCTATCACTTGCTGCTCAAGCCTCCCAAATTGCCATGTCAGCCTTTAACGTTTGTCACCCTTCCTAGCAAACCGTTGTTTGGCTATGTTACCGCTTTGCTCAGCCCCTCTTGTAGCGTTGTTAGTTGCAGGTGAAGATGAAGTTTGTTCCTTGTCGAACATGGAGATGTTGTTCCTTGTTGGAACATGTTTAGTTGTTGGGATATCACAATATATCTTATTTAATTAATGCATATATATACTTGGTAAAGGGTGGAAGGCTCGGCCTTATGCCCGGTGTTTTGTTCCACTCTTGCCGCCTCTAGTTTCCGCCATATCGGTATTATGTTCCCGGATTATTGTGTCCCTAACGCGGTCGGGTGATTTATGGGACCCCTTGACAGTTCGCTTTGAATAAGACTTTTCCAAAGAAGGCCCAACATTGGTTTTACCATTTGCCCGACCTATTACCTTTTTCCCTTGGGAGTCGCAGATCCCAAGGGTCATCTTTATTTACCCCGGGCCGTTGCTTGTCTAAGCTGCTGGTCCAAACTAGAGCACCGTATGGGACCATCCTTGGCAACTTGGGTTACGCTTGCACTCAGACGCTTAGCTTATCCGTTGTGGCTCGAGACGAGATACGCTGCTACTATCGGGATGTCGCACGCCGGAGGTCTTGCTGGTCTTGTTTTATTGCTGTTGAAATGTCTTGTAGCCGGATTCTCGAGACCGATCGGTCTTCCCGGGAGAAGGAATATCCTTCGTTGATCGCGAGAGCACCCCGCAGGGTTTGAACTTTCAAAGCCGTGCTCTGCGTTATGTGGCGATGGGAATTTGTTGATATCCGTTGTAGTAAACTTGAAGCAAACTCTTCTAAAATACACCAACCGTGTGTAACTGTGAGTGTCTCTTTTCGGGTTGATCGAGAGGAGAACACGGTTTCGGGTTATGTCCGACGTAAGTAGGAGTTCAGATCACTTCTTGATCATTACTAGTTGACGACCGCCTTTGTTTCTCTTCTTGCTCTCATTTGCGTAAGTTAGCCACCATATCATGCTTAGTCGCTGCTGCAACCTCACCACTTTACCCCTTCCTTTCCCATTAAGCTTTGCTAGTCTTGATACCCATGGTAATGGGATTGTTGAGTCCTCGTGGCTCACAGGGACACTACACCACCCGCAGCAGTGTACAGGTTTGCGATGATCATGACGCGAGAGTGATGTTTGCTCGTATTGGAGTTCTTCTTCCGCTTCTTCTTCGATCGTGGGATAGGTTCCAGTCGGCAGCCCGGCTAGGTGGTGGATGTCGCTTGAGTTTCTGTTTATGTTTCATCCGTAGTCGGATGTTGTTCTCATGTATGATGTTGAAGTATTTTTGTGTCATTTGTGCCTTATGTATGTATCCCTATGTATTATGTAATGTTGATGTAATGATATCCACCTTGCAAAAGCGTTTCAATATGCGGGTCTATCCTTGGTGGGACCTTCGAGTTCCTTTTGGATAGAGTCGCATATTGGGCGTGACATCGGCGTTCTAGGAACAGGGGTCCCCAGACTTGCCTTCCTGCGGCCTGCGGCGTGGCTCAAAGGAGGCCCAGGACAGCCCATCTTCATCAATGCAAGCTCAAGACCCTCGCGAGGGGCCAAGCCTCGTGGGCGGACGACAAGGAGCTTCCTCAGCACGACTCGCCAGCTAGCTCATGAGGAGGCAGAGTTCAAGGCAGGGTACTCGCGAGGTGCCCATGACGCAAGCCATGATTTACCAAGGGCGCCAGGGCCGGGCGCCAACCCGCAGTGTCCTCCTTTCCTCTTTGGTGCAAAGGAGCAAGCGCAGCGTAGAGCATCAAGCAAAGGCATCCGCTTTGGTGCAACAAGACCAAGACCAGCCCCAACGGCTGGAAGGGAGTCATTGTGGAGCCCAAGCAAAGCGTGAATCACTAGAGCCTTTGGCAGGCTAGGACCAACATTAGTCAGATAAGTGTACCAGCTGTTCCCCTTCAAAATGGCCAATTGTTGGCGCCCTTCCCGCTCAATTTTTGGGAAGAGGCCCAGGGCCTTAGCCTATATAAGCAGAGCTGGCCACCATAGTAGAGGCAGCTAGATCGAGATCTGGCCTTTGGAATCCAGAGAGAGAGATAGAGACCCGATCCTCAAGCTAGAGCGACGGAACACCACCTAGCAGTTCATCACACCCACCAAGAACAGACCCTCACGAGGCTGTTCTTCCCTGTACTGTTCCTCATTAGCCCAAGAGACAATTCACCACGCCACAAACTAGAGTAGGGTATTACACCACAACGGTGGCCCGAACTAGTATAAATCTTGTGTCTCTTGTGCTGTTATTTTTAGTAGTTTAGGTTCCTGCGATTCGGCGAGGTACGAGACGGTGGAGGGTTGGATCTCCGCCGCACCCCAAAGGTTCAACCTCAAGGGTCTGCTGTAACCCGAAGTCCGACACGCCTCCTCCGGGCGCCGCGGCGTTATTTTGCTGCCGGCGCGCGGTCCGCACTAGGTTGGTGCCGGGATGCGCGCGTCTCGCGGAGGAACTCGATGATGTCGCTGCCCACTACGGAGCCGCCCCACATGCCGGAGCGCGCGGCGGGAGGCGAAGTGGCGGAGGAAGAGCTCATCTCAGCGCGGGCGTGGTCCGGCGCGCGCGAGGCAGGAGGAAGACGGGCAAAAAGGAGAGGGAGCGAGAGGAAGCGAGGAGAGGGTGCGCAGCGCCGCCGCCTCCTCCCGCTTACTTGTAGGCGCTTAGGCCGAGAAGCCGATGGGGCGGGCGGGATTAATCGCGCCAGCACTTCACGCCCCACGATTTAACTCCACAACTTTATCGCGCAGAAAACGTGGGGGCCCAACGCCAGCTGCGCCGCAACGGATCCGCCTGGCGCCGAGGCGCGTAGTGGCGGGCCCCGCCGACGGGCCTGTCTAGTCACGCTGCAGGGCAGATCGCCTCGCCACGTGGCGGGGCCTGCAGCGGGCAGCTGCTCGAAGCTTATCAGCACGCTGCTTGGACCCGCCACGACATTCAAAACCTTTGAGGAGCAAGACGGCTCCTGCAAGGCCGACTCCAATTAGTCGGCTCCAGAGAGAGACAATGAGCTGCCCAGATTCCTCCATCGAGGATGAAACTGTTGAGGCTCTCGACATGTTGCCCTCGGCGCCACCAGCTTCGGGACTACTGTCGGAGTAATGGGCCACGGTAGGCAAACCCGAGCCTCGACCTTTCAAAACATCGTAGGCAGATCATGCGCCTCAAGACCCCAAGACGAAGAGCCGCTCGGGAGTCAGCGGCAGAGCCGCCGACCGCCCTCCCAAATGAAGTCTCGAGACGGCCTCGAGATAGGCCGACTCCCCAGCCAGCGACTTCCGGAGAAGCTGCCTATGGGGAGCCGCCCATGACTCCAACTACCTCCCGCCTATGCGATCGCGACGGATGGGATGAGGTTGCCTCGCAGCCATCCCCGCCTGCTAACAAAGGACAAAGGTGGCACAGAGCGCCAGATCGACAAAGATCTCCGTCCGCGCGCATCATACACGCGCGCCCTCGACATCAGCCCCTGCGGGGCGATCCTCGCACTCCACGACGGCCCGTCTGCACGACCCAAAGATTTGGCGGGATTCTACCGTCGGCTGGATGTAGAAGACGGCGAGCGCTTCAAGACGGACTCCGCCGAGTCGGCTCCGAGAGTCGGCCGCCCTCCCACGGCCCGTGGCGCCATTATCCGCATAAGACAGGAGTGGCACAAGGATCGCCTGTCAGCGGCGGCATCAAGGCTATGACCCCATGACCAAGCTCACGCTATTAGAAGCACGGCTACAGAATCCGCAGCTGGCAAGACTACCACAAGGACAAGGGCTGTCGGCCCCATGCTGGACTGTCAAGGGCCCACTAGTCGGCGGGCCTGTAAGTCGACGAGAAGACGATTTACTTAAGAGACCGACGGTTAGGACCTCGCGCCACCAGATTACCATTGTACCCTTGGGGGGTAGGCCTATATAAGCCCCCCGGGGCACCCATGCAATAGGTTGGACCCTAATAGTTTTAGACACACATAGAGGGAAGAGAGGAGCTAGCCGTGCCCTTCTCCTTCCTCACCCCGAACAGCTCAAGGAGCAACCTTGTACCCACTTTGCCATAGTGATCATGCGGAGACCCCGCAGAGCAAAGCAGAGGGGTGTTATCTCCACGGAGAGCCCCGAAGCTGGGTAAGATTCACGGCATGCATGCCTTCGCCTCATCCTGCTTCTGTGCACCGTGACGTCCTACTCGCCCCCACCATTATAAGCCATCCTTTGGCATATGTCGCACCCAACCCCCGACAGTATTGGACTGGATGACAGAGAATACTCACTTCAAAGCACCGGCCTCTGAATTGCTTCATGCCCTACCTGTCAGTCCTCCCCTTGAAGGTGCTCGTTGTATACATCATGAACCTGAGCTTACAGATCACTACATGCAAGTGTTAATGAAGCCGCTGAAGCCCGGTCAAGCCCCAAGGAAGGAATTGCAGTATGTGCCTCGGGCTGTCTATCGCATTCTGACGAAGACTTTGAGTCCAATCAAAGTCCACGATTCGAATGAAGAAGAGGTCGTTGGCATCATGAAGAATCTGCTTTTCAACATCATTCATGGTGTTCATGTCAACTACCATGATTTATTCATGAGGACTCTAGCCAATGTTGCATTGTCTCCTTTTGAGTTGAAGCCTTACGCTCCTTGGATTATGAGATTCCTCAGAACAAGGTCTTCACTCAACTACAAGGCTGACTTTCAAAATCATGTCAACTACTTGCCCCCCATTGAAGTCTTCAAACGGACATTTTCCTCAGCTGATGAAAAGGGCAAGGCCACTGCTGTTATTGATGAAGGCATTCGTCCATTGGATGGTCAATTCCGCAAAGCTGCATCCTACTCCACCAATGATGACTCTGCCACTCATGACTCTGCCGCCAATGCTTCAAAGAAAAATCCTCAAGGCACAGCTCCAAGGGTGATGATCGATTGAGCTTCTCCTCGCCTTCACTGTAAGGTCGATCGCAACCACAAATGGGTTAAGTTTACGCTTGGTCTAATTCTTCACAACATGACTACTACACACAATGCAAAGGAAGAAAACCATTACTACCTCCATGAAGTCTTCGGTCGCACTCTAGGCTGTTCACCACATCTTTATGGTGAAGAAGGTCCAAGCAAATGGGTCTCAAGCAGGACTTTGATCGGTCTCACCACCAAAGAAAGAAATTCAAGAAAGTCAAAGTTCCTCCTTGGTGGCCAGCTCATATTCTTCATCGCGCGACAAGGATGAGCATGAAGATTTGGACGACACTGCGGCAGGCCCTACTACAACAACCAACCCCAACAACGTTGGCGCTCCTCCATCAACATGATATTCTTTAGGAGCGTTAGTCCTCACTTTTCGACCGTTTTGGTCATTCGATGACAAAGGGGGAGAAATTTGAGTTAGTCTTCAAGCGGGTCTCTCTATATGGGCGTTTTTTGCTAAGTTACAACTCTTGTTCTTTTGAAAACTTTGCTGGATCGAGTTGTAAACTTGAACCCGATGGTGGTCTGATACTTTTGTTGTGTTCTTCTGCATGCTTATTCCTCTTATATGTTAATGCACGCATGTTGAATTACATTAGTCACTACTTTTCATCATGCATTTCAAATTCTTCATATCATATGTTAAATGCGTGTATGAATTACAAGATATAGGGGGAGATTTCCATGATTCTACTCTTCAAATGTGCATTGCTTCAAAAGCAAATTCGTCACCTGCACATCTCCAGGTGGAGTTCTTCTATATCTTGCAATCAAATTCCTCAATATCAGTACTTACACTTCATATGTTCTATCCCCACTGAAAACTTAACCTATATAGTCATCAATCACCAAAAAGGGGGAGATTGTAAGTGCATCTAGTACCCCTTAGTGATTTTGGTGTATTGAAGACTTATAGGTTAAGGGACTAATGTGTTTGTGAGTGTACACAAGTCTATACGTCTATGAGGAGTTTGATATTTACAGAGAAAGTCGACCCCTAAAAATGATTGTTTTCAACTGAAGACTTTTGATTTCTGAAGACTTTGAAAGTGAAGAAATTGGTGTGACCGTGAAGACTTGGATTTCATGCGAGGAACATGAAGCATGAAGACTTTTGTTTTCATAGTTTCATTTTCTCTTTCTTGAGTCATAGGAAACACCGTACTGTTAAAGGGGGTCGAGGAAATACCAAGGAAAAATTTCCAAGTGATGCTCAACTCAAAATCCTACACCTACCAATCCTTTCGAGAGAAGCCATTGGGAATCTCATATAGTTCAGTCAATTTCCTCAGTGACAGAGACGAAGTTCTTCTGGTCTCTGAGGAATTTGTTCTGACTGAGGAGTTAGGAATTCGCCAGTGCGGATTGCCTACAAGTGAGGGACATGATAGCCCTGAGGAATTCGATAGTCAAATTTCCGACCGTTGCTATGCTACGCGCCAGCTGTCCCAAAATATCTACCCACCAAACGGTCATATCATTGAAGGGCATTTATGTCTTATCATGTCAGGCTGCTCCCTAGGCTATAAATAGTCGCCCCCTACAACCACTAGCTGGTTGGCTGCTCCGAGAGAAACTGACACTTGTCATTTGAGAGCATCCCATCCTCCAAGGACTTTGAGCGAAAATCATCAAGTGAGGAAAACCCAAACCCAAACACCTACAAACCCAAAGTGATTGAGCATCACTGAAGAGATTGATCCTGCGTGGATCCGACGCTTGTTACCTTTAAAGACTGTGCATCTTCCAGACGGTTAGGCGTCATGGTCTAGAGCATCCAAGAGGAAATTGTGGATCGCCGAGTGACCGAGTTTGTGAAGGTTTGGAAGTCACCTGAAGACTTACCACAAGTGATTGGGCGAGGTCTATGTGACCTTAGCTCAAGGAGAATACGGTGAGGACTGTGTGTCCGGGTCTGTGTTTCCTCAGGTTTAAATACCTAGCCGCTCCAACTGACGCATAACCGTCACAGCAGCTTGGATCTGGTCTACCAAATCATTATCTTCACCAAGCCTACTGGTTCTATTTCCTCAACTCTTTCATTTCCTCATTACTGTGTTGTGTGCATGTTCATATATATTCAAAGACTTTGACTGAAGACTTTCTCAATTTCCTCAGTTCAATTTCTTCAGTCTGTTTGTCTTCATCATGTTTATCATGTGTTTACGCTTTCTGTACTCTGTGCGTGTTTTCATTTCATCATGATGACCATGCTTATGTTCTGTTATGTTCCATCTGAGTACTTATTCCGCTGCAAATAGTTCTTCTCTTAGGAATTTCCTCACCCTGAAATTCCTCAGTGAAGAATTCATAAAAATCGCCTATTCACCCCCCTCTAGTTTAGTTGCTATGATTAATAACTTGAACTAGGAGTTACAAAATGAACAGAGACTAGTTGAGGGCGAGGTGACGATGTTTGTTGCAAGTGATTCCAAGGTTGATAAGATCACCATCGCACACTCCCTTTACCTTTGGGATTCGTGTTGAACCTAAAATAAATGTTATTTGGTGTTTGCGTTGAGCATAATATGATTGGATCATGTTTATTGCAATACAATTATTCATTTAAGTCAAAGAATAATTGTTATTCTGTTTATGTGAATAAAACCTTCTGTGGTCATACACCCAAGGTGAATGGTTTTTTGAATCTCGATCGTAGTGATACACATATTCATAATATTGATGCCAAAAGATGCAAGTTGATGATGATAGTGCAACATATTTGTGGCACTGCCGTTTAGGTCATATTGGTGTAAAGCGCATGAAGAAACTCCATACTGATGGGCTTTTGGAATCACTTGATGCTTGCGAACCATGCCTCATGGGCAAGATGACTAAGACTGCCTTCTCCGGAACAATGGAGCGAGCCACTGACTTATTGGAAATAATACATACCGATGTATGCGGTCCGATGAGTGCTGAGGCTCGCGGCAGGTATCATTATTTTCTGACCTTCATAGATGATTTGAGCAGATACAGGTATATCTACTTAATGAAACATGAGTCTGAAACATTTGAAAAGTTCAAAGAATTTCAGAGTGAAGTAGAAAATCGTCGTAAAAAGAAAATAAAGTTTCTACGATCTAATCGCAGACTCGAATATTTGAGTTACGAGTTTGGTCTTTAGTTGAAACAATGTGGAATAGTTTCGCAACTCACGCCACCTGGAACACCATAGCGTAATGGTGTGTCCGAACGTCGTAACCGCACTTTATTAGATATGTTGCGATCTATGATGTCTCTTACTAATTTACCACTATCATTTTGGGATTATGCATTAGAGAGAGCTGCATTCATGTTAAATAGGGCACCATCTAAATCCGTTGAGATGACACCGTATGAACTATGGTTTGGCAAGAATCCTAAGCTGTCGTTTCTTGAAGTTTGGGGCTGCAATGCTTATTTGAAAAAGCTTCAACTTGATAAGCTCGAACCCAAATCGGAGAAATGCATCTTCATAGGATACCCAAAGGAAACTGTTGGGTACACCTTCTATCACAGATCAGAAGGCAAGATATTCGTTGCTAAGAATGGATCCTTTCTAGAAAAGGAGTTTCTCTCGAAAGAAGTGAATGGGAGGAAAGTAGAACTTGATGAGGTAATTATACCTTCTCCCGAATTGGAAAGTAGTTCATCACAGAAATCAGTTCCGGTGATTCCTACACCAATTAGGAAGCTTATGATGATAATGTAGAAACTTCGGACCAAGTTACTACTGAACCTTCGTAGGTCAACCAGAGTAAGGTCCCCACTAGAGTGGTACGGTAGTCCTATTCTGGAGGTCATGTTACTTGTCCATGACGAACCTACGAGAAGCGATGATGAGCCCAGATTCCGTGAAATGGCTTGAGGCCATGAAATCTGAGATGGGATCCATGTATGAGAAAAAGTATGGAATTTGGTTGACTTGCCCGAGGATCGGCAAGCCATAGAGAATAAATGGATCTTCAAGAAAAAGACTGACGCTGACGGTAATGTTACTGTCTACAAAGCTCGACTTGTTGCGAAAGGCTTTTGACAAGTTCTAGGAGTTGACTACGATGAGAGATTCTCACCCGTAGCGATGCTTAAGTCTATCCGAATCATGTTAGCAATTGTCGCATTTTATGAAATCTAGCAAACGGATATCAAAAATTACATTCCTTAATGGATTTATTAAAGAAGAGTTGTATGTGATACAACCAGAAGGTTTTGTCAATCCTAAAGGTGCTAACAAAATGTGCAAGCTCCAGCGATCCATCTATGGACTGGTGCTAGCATCTCAGAGTTGGAATATACGCTTTGATGAGTTGATCAAAGTATATAGTTTTATACAGACTTGTGGTGAAGCCTGTATTTACAAGAAAGTGAGTGGGAGCACTACAGTCTTTCTGATAAGTATATGTGAATGCATATTCTTGATCGGGAATGATGTAGAATTTTCTGGAAAGCATAAAGAAGTATTTGAAAGGAGTTTTTTCAAAGAAATACCTCGGTGAAGCTGCTTATATATTGGGCATCAAGATCTATAGAGATAGAACAAGACGCTTGATAAAATTTTCAATGAGTACATACCTTGACAAGATTTTGAAGTAGTTCAAAACGGAACAGCCAAAGAAAGAGTTCTTGTCTGTGTTGCAAAGGTGTGAAGTTGAGTAAGACTCAAAACCCGACCACGGTAGAAAATAGAAAGAGAATGAAAGTCATTCCCTATGCCTCGGCCATAGGTTCTATAAAGTATGCTATGCTGTGTACTAGACCTATTGTGTACCTTGCCATGAGTTTCGCGAGGGGGTATGATAGTGATCCAGGAGTGGATCACTGTACAACATTCGAAGTTATTCTTAGTTACCTAAGAGGACTAAGGAAATATTTCTTGGTTATGGAGGTGATAAAGAGTTCGTCGTAAAGATTTACGTCGATGCAAGCTTTGGCACGGATCTAGGTGACTCTGAATCTCGATCTAGATACATATTGAAAGTGGGATCAATTACCTAGAGTAGCTTCGTGCAAAGCATTGTAGACACAGAAATTTCCAAAATACATACGGATCTGAATGTGGCAGACCTGTAGACTAAAACTTCTCTCACAAGCAAAACATGATCACACCTTATTACTCTTGGGTGTTAATCACATAGCGATGTGAACTAGATTATTGACTCTAATAAGAGTGTTGGTTACATGGCGATGTGAACTATGGGTGTTAATCGCATAAAAATGTGAACTATTGGTGTTAAATCACATGGCGATGTGAACTAGATTATTGACTCTAGTGCAAGTGGGAGACTGAAGGAAATATGCCCTAGAGGCAATAATAAAGTTGTTATTTATATTTCCTTATATCATGATAAATGTTTATTATTCATGCTAGAATTGTATTAACCGGAAACTTAGTACATGTGTGAATACATAGACAAACAGAGTGTCCCTAGTATGCCTCTACTACACTAGCTCGTTAATCAAAGATGGTTAAGTTTCCTGACCATAGACATGTGTTGTCATTTGATCAACACGATCACATCATTAGAGAATGATGTGATGGACAAGACCCATCCGTTAGCTTAGCATTATGATCGTTAAGTTTATTGCTATTGCTTTCTTCATGACTTATACATATTCCTCTGACTATGAGATTATGCAACTCCAAAATTGTCGGCGTTCTGGGAACGGGTGTCCCCAGACTTGCTCGCTCATGCCCACGGCGTGGTTCCACCAAAGGGCCCAGACGCCCATCTTCACCAAGAAGCACCCAAGACCTCGCGAGGGGCCAAGCCTCGCGAGGCGGACGACACAAGACCTCCTCAGGGGCGGCCTCATCAGGCTGGCTCACGAGGGGCGGAGAGATCAAGGCAAGGGACACCTCGCGAGGTTCCTGTGACGCAGGCCATGACGATCACAGCCAGGCGGGCGCCAAGCGGGAGCCCATGCGCGCCTTTGGTGCTAAAGGGGAAAGCGCAGGCGAGGAGTCCCGAGGCATCAGGCAAAGGTTTTCATATCGGTGCAACGAGACCAAGACCAGCAGGACGGCCGTGGAGCCCATGACGGCATCACCACTGGAGCCTTTGGCAGGCGAAGACTACTTTTGTCCGGATAAGCTGTACTAGCTGTCCCCCTTCAAACTTGGCCGTTATGGGATCCCGTCCCGCTTAATATTTGGGAAGAGGACCGGGGCCTCTATAAATAGGACTAGCCACCTCCATAGCAGGGGGATCGAAACCTCGACCAGCTCACCAAGCACAAGAACACCTCACCTCAGGAGGCTGTTCTTCCCTTGTAACTGTTCATCCTCAGCCCGAGAGGCAATCCACCACACCACACTGGAGTAGGGTATTACACCACATCGGTGGCCCGAACCAGTATAAATCTTGTGTCCCTCTGTTCTATGAGTTCGTCGAGCTAGGCCGTGAGATCCTTGAGCAAGCGAGTCATCGAGGGAGAGAGAGATCTTCATGCGCACCCCAGTGTTCGAACCTTGAGGGTTTTGCCGGAACCCGTGATCCGACATTTGGCGCGCCATGTAGGGGTGCGCCGAAGCTTTATTTCCGTTGATCCGGGCTCCATCCTCCTACCTGTCCCATGGCCGACGCTCGCCGAGCTCGCGCTGAGCGCCGGGCCGCCCTTGCTGCCCGTGTCGCCTAGACGGCTCCTGTCGGCAGGCCTCCCCATCGTTCTCCGTCACCCTCCGCCAACGCCGCCACCGATCCGGCGGGGAATGAGCAGCAAGCTTCATCGCTGCATCCCTCCGTGAGGTGGGACGGCTGCACTGCCACCCCGTAGCTGACTCCCGCCGGTTCGTCGTCTCACGCTCGTCGCGGGGCCGTGGATGCGTAGGCCGCTCTGTTCACGGTGCGCGAGCTCCTGTGCTACCGCCCAGCCGATGACCTCTATGAGGAGTGGCTGGACCGCATCGCCGAGATCGTTAGTGCCACTGGGGGCTCTCCTGCACCGTCACTTTCGCTGCCTCGTCCACCCCCAGCTGCGGGCAACGTGACCCATGGAGCGCCTCCGCCGCCTCCACGTCAAGACATCGTCCTCGCACCGAGACGTGCGACCCCTCGGCACTATCCCCTGTGCAGGGTGCCTGCGCGTGAAGAAGGAAGCTGCTATGAGGTCCCTCGACCACAGCAGGACGCCCCTGCACTCCCTGCGCCACCACGTCAAGACCGTGCACCGCCGGTGGTGGCTGTGCGCGGATGTCAAGACCAGCCTCCGCCTCCACCACGAGGCCCAGCAACCACAGCAGGCTGTCGCGCCTTCACCCCCAAGCTGCGCAACATCATCTGGCCCGGGAAGTTTAAGCCCGACCTGCCGCCGCGTTACGATGGCACACCCGACCCTGCGGAGTTCTTGCAGCTCTACGAGCTAAGCATCGTGGCGGCCAACGGCGACGAAAAAGTGATGGCGAATTGGTTCCCCATGGCTCTCAAGGACGGCGCCTGCTCGTGGCTCCTGAACCTGCCCGTGGGATCCATCTCCTCCTGGGGCGAGATGCGAGACCGCTTCGTCGCCAACTTTCAGGGCACTCGCGACCGCCCTCTGGCCGCGGGTGAGCTGCGTTGCATCAAGCAGCAACTTGGAGAAACCCTACAGAAATACATCCAGCGCTTCAACTGTGCCCGCCTCAAGATCCCCAAGGTGACGGATGAGGCCATCATCTCCGTGTTTTCTGACGGTGTCCGCGACGTCAAGATGAAGGAGGAGCTCACTATCCATGAAGACCTATGCACATCTCTGGAGCTGTTCAACCTGGCGACCAAGTGCGCGAGAGCCGAGGAAGGGCGTCTCTCCCTCGTCGAGCTCCCGTCGGCGGAACCAGAAGACAAGAAGGCCAGGGTCAAGGACATGAAACGCAAGGGTGCGGCCGTGCTCGCGGCCGAGCCGAAGGTGAAGCGTGGCCGCGACCACCTAGAGTCGTCCAGGAGTAGCCGTCCAGGATCAGCCTCGTGAGGACCGCCCCCAGGGCAAGGCTGGCCTTCCTCCTCTGCCGCCGCCACCAAGAAGGAATGACGACCAGGACGAGGGGGCTGGGGGCTTCCAGGAGCCTCGTGCCATTGCCTGCATCTTGGGCGGTGCGGAGGCCCCAGCCTCTCAGTGCCTCTTTAAGCAGTCTGCTCACAAGGTGAACGCGGCCCTCCCCAGGCTCGAAGCCACGCGCCCACTCAGGTGGTCCAAATGCGCCATCACCTTCAGCTCAGCTGATCAGCTCAAGTGCGCGGCAACTGCCGGCGCCCTCCCGATGCTCTGTCGCCCGTCATCAGCAACGTTCGTCGACGGCGGCGCATGACTTAATGTCCTGTCTGTCGAGACATTCGACAGCCTCCAACTGCCATATGATAAGCTACAGCCTACCAAGCCTTTCTCAGGAGCGACTGATGGCTCCACCACCCCAGTCGGGCAGGTCCGCCTTCCGGTCACCTTCGGCCAATGCAACAACTACCGCACCGAGCTCATCGACTTCGACGTCGCCCACATTCGTCTTCCCTACAACACCATCCTTGGGTATCCGGCCCTGGCCAAGTTCATTGCGGTAACCCATCATGGATACAACGTCCTCAAGATGCCAGGAAGCGGCGGAATCATCACAGTCCCCTACGAAGAGAAGGATGCGTGAGCTCACTCGAAGCGCTTACTAAGCCAAGCGCGGTCGAGGACCCGCACAACAAAGGAATCCTGACTCTCTTGAGGCCATCCCGTGAAGAAGAAGCAGCTGCTCCATGCAGGCCTCGTGGAGAGCGGCGCTCCAAAGAGCACCACGGGACCAGCGCCATGGATGGGGCGCCTCTCACGCGCATAGGAAGTCGCGCTGCGCCCCTGCAAGGCTCGGGGGCTCTCTTCTGGAGGGCCTCAGACCTCGCCAACGTCACGAGGGAGGCGCTTGGGCACCACGTGGAGGTGTGCTTTGCGGCATGTTTCCCTCAGGAAGGCACCGTGCAAGGAGTGCTCGGCGCTCAGGAGTTCATCGCCAAGACCACTCAGGAGCTGCAGGATGCAAGGGCCATGCGCGGCGACCGCCGCCCACCTGGCGCGGCCCCCCATCCGGGTGAGGATGGCGGGTTGCGCGTCTGCATCGATATCCTAGGGCTCAACCGGGCTGCGTCTCAGGAGCGCTTCTGGCCTTCGCGTGTGGGACGCTGCGAGGGCCCACCTCATAGCTATGTTCGCATGCCATTTGGCCTGCCGAGCATGGCGGCCGCCTTCCAGCGCAGTCTGCGGAGCATCCTGGCGGCTCAGGAGGCCAGGCACCACGCAGTCCGGGCGGAGATGGAGACGGTCCTCAAGGAACCGCCTTGGACCCCCAGGGTCTCGGAGGCTCATGAGGAGCGACCCCTTCACCACGCATCTTCAGCTTCCCCGACATCTCTTCGACAACTAAACCAGGTGACATTTTCCAAGTTCATTTAGCTGGGAGTGCCCCTCGGGTTGCATCATTCCCAGGCTGCATGGTCCAGTCCCTACGGCATGTATCCTTTTGCGTCTTTAGCTTACTCTGCTGGGAGCGCCCCTCGGGCTGCATCATTCCCAGGCCGCTCGGGTCCGACCCAGTGGCATGTATCGTTCCTGCATTTACCTAAGCTAGCTTTCTTTTCATGCATGATCTATCTATGATTAGCACCTGCTGGATTATCACCCACCACCGGAGCTGCTCATGCTGGCACGACGCTTGTGCTAGGGTCCGTCCCAGCAACATCGACAAATCTGAGCGGTCGAGCTCTGACTCACGGCACGCCCCGCGCACATCACCTCACCAGGCCCTCAGTGCCATCACCTTCTTGTGGAGCAACCAGAGACAGACCGACAATTGCAGGCGCAATCTGCGTCCCTCCTCGCGCTAACCTGCAGGAACCTCCCGAGGAGAACAACAGGCGGTGCCACGGCTCTCTCTTCTCCCATGTAATTCGCTTGCGCGTTAAAAGGGGGGCTCCTGAGCTTCACGACTCAGGAGCTCCCATTGGCTCTCTAGCCCTCACCCCCTGGCCTTGACCTGTTGGGGAACGTAGTAATTTCAAAAAAATTCCTACGCACACGCAAGGATCATGGTGATGCATAGCAACGAGAGGGGAGAGTATTGTCCACGCACTGTGAGACCGTGAAGCGAAGCGCTATGACAACGCGGTTGATGTAGTCGTACGTCTTCACGATCCGACCGATCCAAGTACCGAACGTACGGCACCTCCGAGTTCAGCACACGTTCAGCTCGATGACGATCCCCGGGCTCCGATCCAGCAAAGCGTCACTTCCCCTTTAACTAATCCCGAAAGTATAGGGAGTGTGCGATGATGATCATATCAATCTTGGAACTACTTCCAACACTCATCGTCACTTCCCCTTTAACTAGTCTCTGTTTTATTTTGTAACTCCTGTTTCGAGTTACTAATCTTAGCAACCGAACAAGTATCAAATACTCAGGGGCTACTATAAACACTAGTAAAACACACATCAATAACCTGTATATCAAATATACTCTTGTTCACTTTGCCATCCTTCTTATCCACCAAATATTGAGGGCATTTCCGCTTCCAAAGGACCATTTCCTTTGCAAAGTAAGCACTCGCCTTCAGGCTTTGGTCCAGCTTTGGTCTTCTTTACGGAGTGACAACTTGTTTGCCATTCTACTTGAAGTTTCCCTTTCTTTCCTTTGCCCTTTTCTTGAAACTAGTGGTCTTGCCAATCATCAACACTTGATGCTCTTTCTTGATTTCTACCTTCGATTTCAACATCACGTAAGAGCTCGAATCGCTTTTAGTCATCCCTTGCATACTATAGTTCATCACGAAGTTCTAGTAACTTAGTGATGGTGACTAGAGAATTCTGTCAATCACTATCTTATCTGGAAGATTAACTCCCACTTGATTCAAGCGATTGAAGTACCTGCATAATCTGAGCACATGCTCACTAGTTGAGCAATTCTCCTCCATCTTTTAGCTATAGAACATGTTGGAGACTTCATATCTCTCAACTCGGGTATTTGCTTGAAATATTAACTTCAACTCCTCGACATCTCATATGGTCCATGACGCTCAAAACGCCTTTGAAGTCCCGATTCTAAGCCGCTAAGTATGGTGCACTAAACTATCAAGTAGTCATCATATTGAGCTAGCCAAACGCTCATAACGCTTGCATTTGCTCCTGCAATAGGTCTGTCACCTAGCGGTGCATTAAGGACATAATTCTTACAGGCAGCAATGAGGATAAACCTCAGATCACGGATCCAATCCGCATCATTGCTACTAACATTTTTCAATACAATTTTCTCTAGGAACACATATAAAAACATAGGGAAGCAAAAACGCGAGCTATTGATCTACAACATAATTTGCAAAATACTACCAGGACTAAGTTCATGATAAATTAAAGTTCAATTAATCATATTACTTAAGAACTCCCACTTAGATAGACATCCCTCTAATCTTCTAAGTGATTACGTGATCCATATCAACTACACCATGTCCGATCGTCACGTGAGATGGAGTAGTTTCAACGGTGAACATCAATATGTTGATCATATCTACTATATGATTCACGCCGACCTTCGGTCTCCGTGTTCCGAGGCCATATCTGTTATATGCTAGGCTCGTCAAGTTTAACCTGAGTATTCCGCGTGTGCAACTGTTTTGCACCCGTTGTATTTGAACGTAGAGCCTATCACACCCGATCATCACGTGGTGTCTCAGCACGAAGAACTTTGGCAACGGTGCATACTCAGGGAGAACACTTCTTGATAATTTTGTGAGAGATCATCTTAAAATGCTACCGTCAAACTAAGCAAAATAAGATGTATAAAAGATAAACATCACATGCAATCATAATATGTGACATGATATGGCCATCATCATCTTGTGCCTTTGATCTCCATCTCCAAAGCATCGTCATGATTTCCATTGTGACCGGCATGACACCTTGATCTCCATCATCTTGACCTATATCAATGTGTCCTCACATGGTCGTCTCGCCAACTATTGCTCTTGCAACTATTGCTATCGCATAGCGATAAAGTAAAGCAATTATTTGGCGCTTGCATCTTATGCAATAAAGAGACAACGATAAGGCGTCTGCCAGTTGCCGATAACTTCAACAAAACATGATCATCTCATACAACAACTTATATCTCATCACGTCTTGACCATATCACATCACAACATGCCCTGCAAAAACAAGTTAGACGTCCTCTACTTTGTTGTTGCAAGTTTTACGTGGCTGCTACGGGCTTAGCAAGAACTGTTCTTACCTACGCATCAAAACCACAATGATAGTTTGTCAAGTTGGTGCTGTTTTAACCTTCGCAAGGACCGGGCATAGCCACACTCGGTTCAACTAAAGTTGGAGAAACTGACACCCGCTAGTCACCTGTGTGCAAAGCACGGCGGTAAAAACCAGTCTCGCGTAAGCGTACGCGTAATGTCGGTCCGGGCCGCTTCATCCAACAATACCGTGGAACCAAAGTATGACATGCTGGTAAGCAGTATGACTTATATTGCCCACAACTCACTTGTGTTCTACTCGTGCATATAACATCAACGCATAAAACCTAGGCTCGGATGCCACTGTTGGGGAACGTAGTAATTTCAAAAAATTTCCTACGCACACGCAAGGATCATGGTGATGCATAGCAACGACAGGGGAGAGTATTGTCCACGTACCCTCGTGAGACCGTGGCGGAAGCGTTATGACAACGCGATTGATGTAGTCGACGCCTTCACGATCCGACCGATCCAAGTACCGAACGACGGCACCTCCGAAGTTCAACACACGCTCAGCTCGATGACGATCCCCGGCTCCGATCCAGCAAAGCGCCGATGAGTTCCACAACACGACGGCGTGGTGACGATGATGATGCTCTACCGGCGCAGGGCTTCGCCTAAACTCCGCGACGATATGACCGAGGTGGAATATGGTGGAGGGGGGCACCGCACACGGCTAAGGAACGATCCGTAGATCAACTTGTGTGTCCATGGGGTGCCCCCTGCCCCCGTATATAAAGGAGTGGAGGAGGGGAGGGCCAGCCCTCTCTATGGCGCGCCCTAGGGGAGTCCTACTCCCACCGGGAGTAGGATTCGCCCTTTCCTAGTCCAACTAGGAACCCTTCCATGTTGTAGTTGTAGGAGAGAAGGAAAGGGAAGAGAGAAGGAGAAGGAAGGAAGGGTGCGCCCCCTCCCTAGTCCAATTCGGACTAGTCCAAGGGGAGGGTGCGCCACTCTTTGGCCCTTTCTCTCCTTTCCCGTATGGCCCAAAGAGGCCCAATACGAATTCCGTAACTCTCCGTACTCCCAAAAATACCGAATCACTCGGAACCTTTCCGAACTCCGAATATAGTCGTCCAATATATCGATCTTTACGTCTCGACCATTTCGAGACTCCTCGTCATGTCCCCGATCTCATCCGGGACTCCGAACTCCTTCGGTACATCAAAACTCATAAACTCATAATAAAACTGTCATCGTAACGTTAAGCGTGCGGACCCTACGGGTTCGAGAACTATGTAGACATGACATAGAACTATTCTCGGTCAATAACCAATAGCGGAACCTGGATGCCCATATTGGCTCCTACATATTCTACGAAGATCTTTATCGGTCAAACCGCATAACAACATACGTTGTTCCCTTTGTCATCGGTATGTTACTTGCCCGAGATTCGATCGTCGGTATCCAATACCTAGTTCAATCTTGTTACTGGCAAGTCTCTTTACTCGTTTACGTAATGCATCATTCCGTAACTAACTCATTAGCTACATTGCTTGCATGGCTTATAGTGATGTGCATTACCGAGAGGGCCCAGAGATACCTCTCCGACAATCGGAGTGACAAAACCTAATCTCGAAATACGCCAACCCAACATGTACCTTTGGAGACACCTGTAGTACTCCTTTATAATCACCCAGTTACGTTGTGGCGTTTGGTAGCACCCAAAGTGTTCCTCCGTAAACGGAGTTGCATAATCTCATAGTTACAGGAACATGTATAAGTCATGAAGAAAGCAATAGCAATATACTAAACGATCAAGTGCTAGGCTAACGGAATGGGTCATGTCAATCACATCATTCTCCTAATGATGTGATCCCATTAATCAAATAACAACACATGTCTATGGTTAGGAAACATAACCATCTTTGATTAATGAGCTAGTCAAGTAGAGGCATACTACTGACTATATGTTTGTCTATGTATTCACACATGTATCATGTTTCCGGTTAATACAATTCTAGCATGAATAATAAACATTTATCATGAAATAAGGAAATAAATAATAACTTTATTATTGCCTCTAGGGCATATTTCCTTCATGACCATGGCATCGTGACCTGACATACCAGCGGCGGCTGAGCTCGCTCGAGGGCCGGGACCTGAGGACGTTGAGCACATAGAAGAGCCGGGAGAAGAGGGAGAAGCTTGTGCGGGCCTAACCTGGCTACACTACGGCCGTCGATGCGCGAGACAGACGCAGCGCAAGGAATCGAACCAAGATCACCGAGATAAGTCATATATTCGAGTCAAGCCCAACGCTATTACACAGGATGTTAAGCTTTCGTCGCCTTGTTTCGGCAGCGCAACCCCTCTTTTTCGGCCTCAGGGAACTGCTTGCACGCCAAGGGGGACCTCTCGAGCATCGCGCCTCAGGAGATCTCACCGGGCCTCGTGCCGCTCACCTCCTGGCCTTGACCACGGCATCGCGACCTGGCATACCAGCGACGGCTGAAGCCTGACTGGGGACTGGGACCCGCGGGCGTAGATCGCTAAGTTGCCGCAAGAATGAAAAGGAGGGAGAGCGAGGTTGAAGCAAGGCGCACTGCTGCAGATCTCACCACCTTCACTAACGCGCTTCCGCTTTGGCAACCTCGCCCCACTTTCGGTCTTTGGGTAGCTGCTTGCACACTAAAGGGGACCCCCCGAGCATCCGCCTCGGAAGCTCTCGCCGGACCTCGGGCCGCTCACCTCTTGGCCTTGACCACGGCATTGCGACCTAGCATACCAGCGACGGCTGCAGCCTGCCTGACGACTGGGACCTGTCAGCATAGAGCGCCAGGCTACCGCGAAGGGCGCAAAGGGTCGACTAGCTCAAGCGGGATACGCGATCACAACACTGGACAAAAGGCTATATTGCATTAGGCCAGAAGCACTACAAGTTCTTTACACACCCCCACGGGGCTCGTCTTGATTCCTCGCAGGGAACAAAAGGGAAAAGAAGCCCTAGCTACGACCGCAGATGCCATCATCAACGATGGGCCACCAGAGGCCGGCGCCGACCCCATCCAAATCAGCGACGGCGGCGGCTGGACGCTGTGGCCCTGCTCCGAGCACGGCGAGATCTTGGGGGCACGTAGCTGTCGTCGCTCGTCTCCGAGGTCTCGTAAGGCTTGGGAGAGTCGCTGGACTCCCAAGCGCCGCCACTACTGCTGGAGGAGCTGCAGGCAGGACCAAGAGCAGGTTCAGCAATGGCTGCTCCACCAACCTGGTGACCCCCTCCTGGGCAGCAATCGTACTCAAAGTGGATGGCAAGGGCACCCTCCGAACGGTAGGCTCGGGCAAGCTCACCCCAGCCGCGGGTCATGAAGATCTGGCCCGGGGAGACGACTTCAACCTCCGCTCCAGTCGCCGGGGTGTCGCAGTCGGCATGCTGCAGCCAAATCTCGAGGGGGGCCCTCGGCGGCATCTCGACAGAGAAGAACTGCGGGAAGCGAATCCAAGTGTGCGGGGGCATCGCGCCCACATCACGAACTCACGTGAGGAGTCCATGGCGTGGAATCCTAGGGCGACAACATGCGTCACCGCGGCGCGGCGCCCACGGCCACGCCGTGGGTGGTGCCGCTCGCCGTCTCTTCCTCCGGAGCCCTCTGCGCGGGCGTACAGGGGCAGTGGATACCCGGGAGGTGGCCGCTCGCACCAAGGCCTCGACACCTCCGGCCTCACGACCGCGCCGCGGCAGTGAGCTACTACCTCTTGAGCACTGCGTTGGATTTCCCCGAAGAGGAGAGGATGATGCAGCAAAGTAGCGTAAGTATTTCCTCAGTTTTTGAGAACCAAGGTATCAATCCAGTAGGAGGCCACGCACAAGTCCCTCGTACCTGCACAAAACGATAGCTCCTCGCAACCAACGCGATTAGGGGTTGTCAATCCCTTCACGGTCACTTGCGAGAGTGAGATTTGATAGAGATGATAGATAATATTTTTGGTATTTTTTGGTATAGAGATGCAAAGTGAAAAGTAAAAGGCAAAGTAAAAACAAAGCAAGTAATAAACTGATGGAGATTGATATGACGAGACTAGACCCGGGGGCCATAGGTTTCACTAGTGGCTTCTCTCAAGAGCATAAGTATTCTATGGTGGGTGAACAAATTACTGTTGAGCAATTAACAGTATTGAGCATAGTTATGAGTATATCTAGGTATGATCATGTATATATGCATCACGTCCGAGACAAGTAGACCGAAAAGAATTCAGAGAAGATTCAAATATTATTCATAGATAAGCTGGATCATAAACCCACAATTCATCAGTCTCAACAAACACACCGCAAAAACAAGATTACATCGAATAGATCTCCACGAGAGAGGGGGAGAACATTGTATTGAGATCCAAAAAGAGAGAAGATGCTATCTAGCTACTAGCTATGGACCCGAAGGTCTGAAGTAAACTACTCACACTTCATCGGAGGGGCTATGGTGTTGATGTAGAAGCCCTCCGTGGTGGATGCCCCCTCCGGCGGAGCTCCGGAATAGGCCCCAAGTTGGGATCTCGTGGATACACGAAGTTGCGGCGGTGGAATTAAGTTTTTGGCTCCTGTTCTGATTGTTTGGGGGTACGTAGGTATATATAGGAAGAAGGAGTACGTCAGTGGAGAAACAGGGGGCCCACGAGGCAGGGGGCGCGCCCTAGGGGGGCGCCCCCACCCTCGTGACCGCCTCTTTCGTTCCTTGGAGTAGGCTCCAAGTCCCCTGGATCACGTTCGGTGAGAAAATCACGTTTCCGAAGGTTTCATTCCGTTTGGACTCCGTTTGATATTCTGTTTCTTCCAAACACTGAAATAGGCAAAAAACAGCAATTCTGGGCTGGGCCTCCGGTTAATAGGTTAGTCCCAAAAATAATATAAAAGTGGAAAATAAAGCCCAATATAGTCCAAAACAGTAGATAAAGTAGCATGGAGCAATAAAAATTATAGATACGTTGGAGACGTATCAGGCATCCCCAAGCTTAATTCCTGCTCGTCCTTGAGGATGTAAATGATAAAAAGAGAAAATTTGATGCGGAGTGATACTTTGGCATAATTTCAATGTAAATCTTCTTAATTGTGGTATGAATATTCAGATCCGAAAGATTCAATACAAAAGTTCATATTGACATAAAAAATAATAATACTTCAAGCATACTAACTAAGCAATTATGTCTTCTCAAAATAACATGGCCAAAGAAAGTTATCCCTACAAAATCATATAGTTTGGCTATGCTCCATCTTCCCCACACAAAATATTTAAATCAAGCACAACCCCGATGACAAGCCAAGCAATTGTTTCATACTTTAACATTTCAAAACTTTTTCAATCTTCACGCAATACATGAGCGTGAGCCATGGATATAGCACTATATGTGGAATAGAATGGTGGTTGTGGAGAAGACAAAAAGGGAGAAGATAGTCTCACATCAACTAGGCGTATCAACGGGCTATGGAGATGCCCATCAATAGATATCAATGTGAGTGAGTAGGGATTGCCATGCAACGGATGCACTAGAGCTATAAGTATATGAAAGCTCAACAAAAGAAACTAAGTGGGTGTGCATCCAACTCGCTAGCTCACGAAGACCTAGGGCATTTGAGGAAGCCCATCATTGGAATATACAAGCCAAGTTCTATAATGAAAAATTCCCACTAGTATATGAAAGTGACAAAATGAGAGACTCTCTATCATGAAGATCTTGGTGCTACTTTGAAGCACAAGTGTGGTAAAAGGATAGTAGCATTGTCCCTTCTCTCTTTTTCTCTCATTTTTTATTTGGGCCTTTTTTATGGCCTCTTTTTTTCATTTTTCTTTTATTTTTCATTTTTCGTCTGGAGTCTCATCCCGACTTGTGGGGAAACATAGTCTCCATCATCCTTTCCTCACTGGGACAATGCTCTAATAATGATGATCATCACACTTTTATTTACTTACAACTCAAGAATTACAACTCGATACTTAGAACAAAATATGACTCTATATGAATGCCTCCGGCGGTGTAACGGGATATGCAATGAATCAAGAGTGACATGTATGAAAGAATTATGAATGGTGGCTTTTCCAAAAATACGATGTCAACTTAATGATCATGCTAGCAATATGACAATGATGGAGCGTGTCATAATAAACGGAACGGTGGAAAGTTGCATGGCAATATATCTCGGAATGGCTATGGAAATGCCATGATAGGTAGGTATGGTGGCTGTTTTGAGGAAGATATATGGTGGGTGTATGATACCGGTGAAAAGTGCATGGTATTAGAGAGGCTAGCAATAGTGGAAGGATGGGAAAAAGTGCGTATAATCCATGGACTCAACATTAGTCATAAAGAACTCATATACTTATTGCAAAAATCTAGAAGTTATCAAAGCAAAGTATTACGCGCATGCTCCTAGGGGGATAGATTGGTAGGAAAAGACCATCGCTCGTCCCCGACCGCCACTCATAAGGAAGACAATCTATAAATAAATGATGCTCCGAGTTCATCACATAACGGTTCACCATACGTGCATGCTACGGGAATCACAAACTTAAACACAAGTATTCTTTAAATTCACAACTACTCAACTAGCATGACTCTAATATCACCATCTTCATATCTCAAAACAATTATCAAGCATCAAACTTTTCTTAGTATTCAACGCACTCAAAAGAAAGTTTCACATATCTTGAATACCAAGTATATTAACATTAAGCAAATTACCATGCTATTAACGAATCTCAAAATAATCTAAGTGAAGCATGAGATATCAATAGTTTCTTTAAAACAAATCCACCACCGTGCTCTAAAAGATCTAAGTGAAGCACTAGAGCAAAAATTATCACGCTCAAAAGATATAAGTGAAGCACTATGAGCAAAACTATCAAGCTCAAAAGATATAAGTGAAGCACATATAGTATTCTAGCAAATTCCAATTCATGTATGGCTCTCTAAAAAGGTGTGTACATCAAGGATGATTGTGGTAAACTAACAAGCAAATATGCAAATAATACAAGACGCTCCAAGCAAAACACTTATCATGTGGTGAATAAAAATATAGCTCCAAGTAAATTACCGATGGAAGTAGATTTAAAGAGGGATGCCTTCCGGCATCCCCAAGCTTTGAATTTTTGGTATCCTTGGATTATCTTGGGGGTGCCATGGGCATCCCCAAGCTTAGGCTCTTGCCACTCCTTGTTCCATAATCCATCAAAAGAATTCACCCAAAACTTGAAAACTTCACAACACAAAACTCAATAGTAATCTCGTGAGCTCCGTTAGAGAAAGAAAACAAAAGACTACTTTAAGATACTGTAATGAACTCATTATTTATTTGTATTGGTGTTAAACCTACTGTATTCCAACTTCTATATGGATTATAAACTATTTTACTAGCCATAGATTCATCAAAATAAGCAAACCACACACGATAAACAGAATCTGTCAAAAACAGAACAGTATGTAGTAATCTGTAACTAATGCAAACTTCTGGAACTCCAAAAAATCTACGAAAATTAGACGACCTATATAATTTGTTTATTGATCAGTAGCAATTAGAATCAATATTTTATCACGTTCTGGTGATTTTTAATAATTCGGGCACTGAGCACAAAGTTTCTGGAAATTACAGCAAGATCAAATAACTATCATCCAAGAAGATCCAATAGGTCTAGCTTGGCACAAACACTAATTAAAACATAAAACCACATCTAAACAGAGGCTAGATGGATTATTTATTCCTAAACAGAAGCAAAAACCAAAAAACTAAAAATAAATTTGGGTTGCCTTCCAACAAGCGCTTTTCTTGAAAGCCTTTTTAGCTAGGCATTGAGATTCAATGATGCTCACAAGAAAGACAAGAATTGAGGCACAAAGAGAGCATCATAAAACTTATGACAAACACACTTAAGTCTAACATACTTCCTATGCATAGGCATATTATAGGCAAACAAATTATCGTAGCAAGCAAAAACTAGCATATGCAAGGAAGCGGAAAGGAACAATAGCAATCTCAACATAACGAGAGGTAATTTAGTAACATGAAAATTTCTACAACCATATTTTACTCTCTCATAATAATTACATGTAGGATCATAAGAAAATTCAACAATATAGCTATCATAAAACATATTCTTAACACGATCCACATGCGTGCAAAGTTGACACTCTTCCAAAATAGTGGGATTAACATTAACTAAAGTCATGACCTCTCCAAACCCAGTTTTATCAAAAATTTCATAAGATTGAATATTCTCCAAATATGTGGGATCTAAAGTTGACACTCTTCCAAACCCACTTTCAATATTATTGCAAACACTATTATCAATCTCATATTCATCATGGGGATTAAATAAATGTTCAAGATCATAAGAAGAATCAGCCCAATCATGATCATTGCAACAAGTAGATGACATAGCAAAACTAGCATCCCCAAGCTTAGGGTTTTGCATATTTTTAGCACAATTGACATCATAGTAAAATCATTGCAATCATGCTTTTTATTCAAAGATCTGTCGTGAATTGCTTCATAAAGTACTTCATCACAATTTTTAGATTCACGAATTTCAGGCAAAACCTCAAAGATAATCTAGTGCACTCAATTTACTAGCAATAGGTTCATCATAATTGGATCTCTTAAAGAGATTAGAAAGTGTATGAGGATCCATAAACTTTTAGCAAGCGAAGATGCAAGCAAAAAGAAGGCACATGATAACATAAGATTGAACGGAGGAAGGGCGAATAAAACGGCAAGGGTGAAGTGGGGGAGAGGAAAACGAGAGGCAAATGGCAAATAATGTAATGCGAGAGATAGGGATTGTGATGGGTACTTGGTATGCTTGACTTGCTCTTGCATGAGCCTCCCCGGCAACGGCGCCAGAAATTCTTCTTGCTACCTCTTGAGCACTGCGTTAGATTTCCCCGAAGAGGAGAGGAGGATGCAACAAAGTAGCGTAAGTATTTCCCTCAGTTTTTGAGAACCAAGGTATCAATCCAGTAGGACGCCACGCACAAGTCCCTCGTACCTGCACAAAACGATAGCTCCTCGCAACCAACGCGATTAGGGGTTGTCAATCCCTTCATGGTCATTTACGAGAGTGAGATCTGACAGATACTATTTTTGGTATTTTTTGGTATAGAGATGCAAAGTGAAAAGTAAAAGGCAAAGTAAAAACAAAGCAAGTAATAAAGTGATGGAGATTGATATGATGAGAATAGACCTGGGGGCCATAGGTTTCACTAGTGGCTTCTCTCAAGAGCATAAGTATTCTATGGTGGGTGAACAAATTACTGTTGAGCAATTGACAGAATTGAGCATAGTTATGAGTATATCTAGGTATTATCATGTATATAGGCATCATGTCCGAGACAAGTAGACCGAAATGATTCTGCATCTACTACTATTACTCCACTCATCGATCGCTATCCAAAGATGCATCTAGAGTATTAAGTTAAAAACAGAGTAACGCCTTAAGCAAGATGACATGATGTAGAGGAATAAATTCATGCAATATGATAAATACCCCATCTTGTTATCCTCGATGGCAACAATACAATACGTGCCTTGCAACCCTTTCTATCACTGGGTAAGGACACCGCAAGATTGAACCCAAAGCTAAACACTTCTCCCATTGCAAGAACTACCAATCTAGTTGGCCAAACCAAATGGATAATTCGAAGAGACTTGCAAAGATAACCAATCATACATAAAAGAATTCAGAGAAGATTCAAATATTATTCATAGATAAGCTGGATCATAAACCCACAATTCATCGGTCTCAACAAACACACCACAAAAAGAAGATTATATCGAATAGATCTCCACGAGAGAGGGGGAGAACATTGTATTGAGATCCAAAAAGAGAGAAGAAGCCATCTAGCTACTAGCTATGGACCCGAAGGTCTGAAGTAAACTACTCACACTTCATCGGAGGGGCTATGGTGTTGATGTAGAAGCCCTCCATGGTGGATGCCCCCTTCGGCGGAGCTCCAGAACAGGCCCCAAGATGGGATCTCGTGGATAAAGGAAGTTGCGGCGGTGGAATTAAGTTTTTTGCTCCTGTTCTGATCGTTTTGGGGTACGTAGGTATATATAGGAGGAAGGAGTACGTCGGTGGAGCAACATGGGGCCCACGAGGCAGGGGGCGCGCCCCCCACCCTCGTGACCGCCTCTTTTGTTCCTTGGAGTAGGGTCCAAGTCCCCTGGATCACCTTCGATGAGAAAATCACGTTTCCGAAGGTTTCATTCCGTTTGGACTCCGTTTGATATTCTGTTTCTTAGAAACACTGAAATAGGCAAAAAACAACAATTCTGGGTTGGGCCTCCGGTTAATAGGTTAGTCCCAAAAATAATATAAAAGTGGAAAATAAAGCCCAATATAGTCCAAAACAGTAGATAAAGTAGCATGGAGCAATCAAAAATTATAGATACGTTGGAGACGTATCATGAGCCAGCCTCTTCTTCAGTGCAAGGGGCCCGAGCTCGTCGAGGAGGGTCTTTCCCTTGTCTGCGGACGAGAACCTCCGAATCAGCGCCATGGGTGTCGTTGCTAGTAATGGAGTGAGGAAGAAGAAGCGAGCGGAACGGGAAGAGATGGGCAACGGGGGCTCTGCCCCTTCCTCCCATTTATAGCCAGAGGGAGGCCAACCGTCGGCCTCCACGATCACAGGTAATGATAACCCTTTTTGCATGCAGCAGGGACTCGTCAAGTCGGGCAGTTGCCGAGGCTGCATGGGGAAGTGGAGACGCCCATGTCCAATCCATCATCACACGTCGACCAAGGCCGCAGGCTGGTGGGGCCCGCAGCGCTTCACACTTGCCCCTTGGCTTCGCCCCGAAGCCAAGTCCGAGTGCGCCTTGGGCCCGGGGGCTAGTGTCGGTGTTCTGGGAACGGGGGTCCCCAGACTTGCCTTCCTTCGGCCCACTGCGTGGTTCCACCAGTGGGCCCATACGACCCATCTTCACCAGCAAGCACCCAAGACCCTCGCGAGGGGCCAAGCCTCGCGAGGCGGACGACACAAGACCTCCTCAGGTGCGGCCTCATCAGGCTGGCTCGCGAGGGGCGGAGAGATCAAGGCAAGGGACACCTCGCGAGGTTCCTATGACGCAAGCCATGACGACCACAGCCAGGCAGGCGCCCGCGCGCGCAGTGTCCTTGTTTCCTCTTTGGTGCTAAAGGGGCAAGCATAGGCGGGGAGTCCCGAGGCATCAGGCAAAGGTTTCCATATCGGTGCACCAAGACCAAGACCAGCAGGACGGCAGGATGGAGGTCACCGTGGAGCCCAAGACGGCATCACCACTAGAGCCTTTGGCAGGCGAAGACTACTTTTATCAGGATAAGTTGTACTAGTTGTCCCCCTTCAAACTTGGCTGTTGTGGGATCCCTTCCCGCTCAATATTTGGGAAGAGGATCGGGGCCTCTATAAATAGGACTAGCCACCTCCATAGCAGGGGGATCGAAACCTCGACCAGCTCACCAAGCACAAGAACACCTCACCTCAGGAGGCTGTTCTTCCCTTGTAACTGTTCATCCTCAGCCCGAGAGGCAATCCACCACACCACACTAGAGTAGGGTATTACACCACATCGGTGGCCCGAACCAGTATAAATCTTGTGTCCCTCTGTTCTTTGAGTTCATCAAGCTAGGCCGTGAGATCCTTGAGCAAGCGAGTCATCGAGGGAGAGAGAGATCTTCGTGCGCACCCCAGTGTTCGAACCTTGAGGGTTTTGCCGGAACCCGTGATCCGACATGAATACCGGAGGAACACTTTGTGTGCTATCAAATGTCACAACGTAACTAGGTGATTATAAAGATGATCTATAGGTGTCTCCGATGGTGTTTGTTGGGTTGGCATAGATCAAGATTAGGATTTGTCACTCCGTGTATCGGAGAGGTATCTCTAGGCCCTCTCGGTAATGCACATCACTACAAGCCTTGGAAGCAATGTGACTAATGAGTTAGCTACGGGATGATGCATTACGGAACGAGTAAAGAGACTTGACGGTAACGATATTGAATTAGGTATTATGATACCGACGATCGAATCTCGGGCAAGTAACATACCGATGATAAAGGGAATGACGTATGTTGTTATGCGATTTGACCGATAAAGATCTTCGTAGAATATGTAGGAGCCAATATGAGCATCCAGGTTCCGACGACGATTTGTATTATGAGTTATGTGATTTGATGACCGAAGTTTGTTCGGAGTCCCGGATGAGATCACGGACATGATGAGGAGTCTCAAATTGGTCGAGAGGTAAAGATCGATATATAGGAAGGTTATATTCGGACACCTAAATGGTTCCGAAGTGTTTTGGGTATTTTCCGAAGTACCGGGAGGTTACAGGAACCCCCCGGGGAGTTATTGGGCCTTAATGGGCTTTAGGGGAAACGAAAGAAGGGCCTCAAGGGGTGGCTGTGCGCCCCCCCCATGGGCTGGTCCTAATTGGACTAGGAGGAGGTGGCGCCACCTCCTTCCTTCTCCCCTCTTCTCCCTTCCCTCCTTCTCCTCGACGGTGTCCTGGACAAGGGGGTACTCACCACGTCGTCTCCCGATCAGTTGGATTGGGCCGAGGACCCCCATGGCCGTTTGCTCATGGGCCAGTTTGGGCAGCCAATGTATACACAAGGAAGATTCCACAAGACTTGGTGATCAAGACAAGGACTCCTCTCCACCGGCGTATTCGACTAGGACTCTTGTTATCCTATGCCTCTGGTATGTTATATAAGCCGAGGCTAGGCTAGTCGATAGATCATTATGACATTACTCATCATACCCTTAGGTCTTAGACCACAACATATGATCTCGAGGTAGATCAACTCTTGTAATACTCATATTCATCAAGATCAATCAAGCAGGAAGTAGGGTATTACCTCCATAGAGAGGGCCCGAACCTAGGAAAACATCGGGTCCCCTATCTCCTATTACCATCGACCTTAGACGCACAGTTCGGGACCCCCTACCCGAGATCCGCCGGTTTTGACACCGACAATGGTGCTTTCATTGAGAGTTCTGCTGTGTGATCGGCAAAAGATCAATGGCTCACCTATAGATCAACTGCGACGTCATCATCGTTGGCTCAACTGGTCACCTTGGCTTGATCGAGGACTGTGCCATGCCTCCAATCGTCATGTTCGGACAAGGGCCTTCATCAACATTAACTCCGATCTCTATCATGACCATGGAGGAATCATTCATGGAGCTTGGGGCTCAACGTCAACATTGCCCTCGGGCGACCGTGCTGTTTTTCTGAACAGCAAACTTGTATTCGCTACCACCACCTCCTCGAGCATCGCTTTTGACGATTCCTTCGATGGAATTGTGCGGAATTGAGTCTACAACAACACTGTAAAATTCGTTCCGATGGAGCAATCTCCGCCGATCTCCGATATACCGGAGCCCTGTCGAATCTGGACGGGAATCTGGACGAGTTTGGAGCGTGGTGTCCGGCGTCTAGCTTGGACGTCCTTTGGAAGATCCAACCGTTTATCGGCTGCGGAATTCCTATATCTACCACTTCTCAAAATTTCAGCTCGATCCGACCGTCCAAACTCCGGGAACCTTCCGATTAGTGCATCACTTTTCGGATCTGTTTTCTGTGCGAATACGAATCCGACCTGAGTTCATATTTCTTCATGAACGGGATATTGGACAACCTTTTTGGAAGAATCTCTTTGTAGGGTATCGTGTTTTGTTTCCGAACTCATGCTCACAAATTTTGCTCCCTTTCGGAGGTACTCTTCACCGTCACGCTGGTGTCAAACCAATCCGGTAACATTGCTTCACGTCAGCCAACTTGCGCTAGATAGATTGTCGCTTCATTGAGCCGAGCCTAACCTTATGGGATCATCAGCTCGGTAAGCCAAACAAGAGTTTGGCATCACGAAGGCTAAACCATCACCAACACCAGCGCCCCATGGATTGCACGGGTCAGGCGCGCCGACATCGCCACTCGGTCACTTCATCAATCCGGCATTGACCACGTCACATGTTATGACCAGCATCGGCATGGCTGCACTGTAGCTTCTTCGAGCCGATGTCCATCACACCGAACTGCTTCAACACCTCGGCTGACATGGCAGCTGCAACATCTCCTTACCGACCCACTCCGTCATCTCGGCTAGACCGGGGGCTTCGCCATCTCTTCATCAACCTACCCCGGAGACTTCGGCGTCACCAGCCGACCAGCTTCGTCACGTTAGCTGGACCAGGGGCTTTGCCTCGGCGAGCCAACCTTTGTCAGCATCGCCATGCCGTCGCTTCATCAATGGGTGTGTGGATAAAGTCCCAGTTCTAGGAGTAGCCTTTCTTCATATTGCTACAACAGACAAACCAGGTGCTATTAATCCTAGTAATTTTTCTTGCCTGGGTTTATTTTTTCCAAGGAATTATTACTCTGGTTTGTTTCATCATTTGTACACAGGTCTATCAAATGGTGGTCGTATTAACGACGGTCGCGTGGTGGTTCGGTCAGCTTCAGATACTGATTCGCTAATGCCGATCCAAACCCGCACCGGCCTGTGAATTCAAGCTTTGCCACGCCTCCACCGCGTCACGCCGACGCTCTGCATCGACATTGACTTCGGCGCCAGGCCACTTCTCTTTAAATAAATTATTTATTACTCACTTTGCATATGCAATACTTTTTTAATTTATTACTATTATTACTATTAGCTCCGGTTTGCACTATTTTTTGTGCACAGGTAAATGATCTGGGTCGGGCAGTGTTGCCACCTCGGCTGGACGGGGGGCTTCGTCAGCACTTCATTAACCCACGCCGGGGACTTTGGCGTCACTCTGCTGGACTGAATTGGCCGTGCTATGTCGCCACATCGGAGTGCCGGCCTCTTCGCTCCGCCATCTCAGGACCGGCTTGGGGAATGAAACCTTGTCCCACATCAAACTCGAACCGCGTCATCAATGCTGAACACATTAATCAACTAAGTCGCTTTCATGCTCAAAGACTTTCATTTTCAAATTTTGTTTGGTTCAACCAATCATTATACTTTTTTTGGCAAAGAAGTTGTTTATGAAAAAATTCCTTGTCACACCTTTGTTTATGACACACAAATTCAAATACCCCGTTTACTTGGGGGCTTCCTTTATGAAGCTTTTCCTCTTGCATATGATTATACTTGTATGGCTTCGTTCCATTTTCGTGTATTATGCCACAATATGCACCATATTGACTTGATTGTTCTGCAGGCTGGGTTGCCTTGCTCCTGTGTTTACCCCTACGTTCCCGATTGTTCGGCTAGGGAGTAAAGGGAGCACCTCTGCGATTGTCACGATCGGGTCATCCGAGTTCGGACCTCAGACTGGGTGAAGCCGAAAGCTAGCGCACTTATTGTTTTCAATTATGGTCGGCACACAACGGAACTCATGAGTACAAAAAATCTATTGCACAAGTCTCATAGTAACAATGAGCAACCGAAGAAAGGTATCGGTGGGGGTACTATTTTCTTCGAAGATGCTTCTTACACTTCGTCAGTAATATAGCATAAGTTCCCTGAGCGCGCTTTGTCTGTTACAACCTTATGGTCTGATTGCCTAGTTATCGGAAACACCATCGATATTCTCGACAGGTGGAGTACATAACACTTTTCGGCCCTTGACCAAAGAGGGAGAAGCCGACGGTCGGTTAAGACGCGTTCAAAGTTCGGGTGAACACAAATATGATATAAGTACTTCGGTACTTCGGTACATACAATCATTATACATAAAATTCTTTTACCCAAGTCACTTGGGGGCTCATAAATTTATATGAGCTGTTTTATAATAAGTATTTTCTCCTTGGTCGTTGCAAAATATTTTTCTATCACTCCCTTTTCGACGCGAGTGTGTGGTCAATAGCCGGGGAGCCTAGTTTTCTCTCTCAAAGCCATTCGAGTTTAGTTCGCTAAACTTGCCTAACGAGCAGTACTCCGCCCTTGGGATAGGAGGTTGCAGCCGTGGGCTGACCCGCTTGAGGTCTTGAGATCAGATGTGTCATATTAATGCACGATAGAAGCACAATTTTTTAAGACCAATTTTGGATTGGCACCGAACACTTGATCTAGTTCAGTCGTCAAGTTTTAACTGAAGTTTTTTGGTTTTCCAAGCCTATGGCACTTTTAAACTATTTGTGTGTTTCCAGCATAAGTCTCACAGTGCAACGCCGGACACCTTTAGAGATTCGGCAAAATCATTCTCGGATATTGCTATATATGCATCGGTTTCGAATTGTGTCTTTGGTCAATAGTTGGGTTGCCCGGCTCCTGTGCTTGCCTCCTACGTTCCGCTTTGTTCGGCTAGGTGTGCAAAGGGAGAACCACTGCGATTGTGTTTCCAGCTCGCATGGTTAAGCACCTCAGCAGAGAAAGCCGAAAACTGACTGTCACAATAAGCGTAAACTGGTCAGCGATCTAATGACCATGTTAAATGACGGGCCGTTCATAACATTGGCCGAAGTATTTACGGCTTGACCTCGACTGTCGCCGAACACTAACCGGGGGCTAGTTACTGGCCTCCCATATAACACCCTCGATGCGGCTATATCTCCCACGTGTCGAAGCACGACTTAGAGGCATAACCGCATTGAAAGCAATGTCGCAAGTGAGGTAATATTCACACAACCCATGTAATACATAAGGGAAAGAGATACATAGACGGCTTACAATCGCCACTTCACACAATACATGAGTAAAGCATTACATCATACAGATACAATCAAGGTCCGACTACGGAACCAAAATAAAAGAAGACTACCCCAAATGCTACACAGATCCCCGATCGTCCCCAACTGGGCTCACTACTGATCAACTGAAATGAAACAACACAAAGAACAAGATCTTCATCGAGCTCCTCCTTGAGCTCGGATGCGTCACCTGCACGGTTTCGTCGGCACCTGCAAACTGGTTTTGGAAGTATCTGTGAGTCACGGGGACTCAGCAATCTCACACCCGCGAGATCAAGACTATTTAAGCTTATAGGAAGGACAGGGTAGTGAGGTGGAGCTGCAGCAAGCGACTAGCATATATGTGTTAGGGAACGTAGCAGAAATTCAAAATTTTCCTACGTGTCACCAAGATCTATCTATGGAGAAACTAGCAACGAGGGGAGGAGAGTGCGTCTACATACCCTTGTAGATCGCTAAGCGGAAGCGTTCATGTGAACGGGGTTGAAGGAGTCGTACTCGTCGTGATTCAAATCACCGGAGATCCTAGTGCCGAACGGACGGCACCTCCGCGTTCAACACACGTACAGCCGGTGACGCCTCCCATGCCTTGATCCAGCAAGGAGAGAGGAGAGGTTGAGGAAGACTCCATCCAACAGCAGCACAACGGCGTGGTGGTGGTGGAGGAGCATGGCATCCCAGAGGCTTCGCCAAGCACCAAGGGAGAGGAGGAGGAGGAGAGGCGGGGCTGCACCAAGAGGAGAGGTTCTCCTGTGTGGGCAGCCTAAAACCTCAAGTATATATAGGGGAAAGGGGCTGCGCCCCTTTAGGGTTTCCCACCCCAAGGGGTGCGGCCAGCCCTAGATGGGACTTGGGGGCGGCCAAGAGGGGAGGAGTGCCTCCCAAGTCAAGTGGAGGCCCTCCCTTAGGGTTTCCCCCTCCCATGCGCATGGGCCTTGGGGGCTGGTTCCTTGGCCCATTATGGCTAGGGCGCCCCACAGCCCATGCTACTGTATTGGACGTGGTGGAACAATTTCCGGACCTCCGGACCCTCCGAATCCTCCGAACCTTCTCGAAGCTTCCTGTACAATACCGAAAAACCCGAACTTTTCCCTAACCCAACAACAACTTTCCATATATAAATCTTTACCTCCGGACCATTCCGAACTCCTCGTGATGTCCGGATCTCATCCGGACTCGAACAACATTCGGTAACCACATACAAAACTTCCTTTATAACCCTAGCGCCATCGAACCTTAAGTGTGTAGACCCTACGGGTTCGGGAATCATGCGAGACATGACCGAGACGTTCTCCGGTCAATAACCAACAGCGGATCTGGATACCCATGTTGGCTCCTACATGTTCCACGATGATCTCATCGGATGAACCACGATGTCAAGGACTCAATCGATCCCGTATACAATTCCCTTTGTCTAGCGGTATTGTACTTGCCCGAGATTCGATCGTCGGTATACCGATACCTTGTTCAATCTCGTTACGCAAGTCTCTTTACTCGTTCCGTAACACATCATCCCGTGATCAACCCCTTGGTCACATTGTGCACATTATGATGATGTCCTACCGAGTGGGCCCAGAGATACCTCTCCGCTTACACGGAGTGACAAATCCCGCCTCGATCCGTGTCAACCCAATGGTCACTTTCGAGATACCAGTAGTGCACCTTTATAGTCACCCGATTACGTTGTGACGTTTGATACACCCAAAGCACTCCTACGGTATCCGGAATTGCACGATCTCATGGTCTAAGGAAAAGATACTTGACATTAGAAAAGCTTTAGCATACGAACTACGATCTTTGTGCTAGGCTTAGGATTGGGTCTTGTCCATCACATCATTCTCCTAATGATGTGATCCGTTATCAATGACATCCAATGTCCATGGTTAGGAAACCATAACCATCTATTGATCAACGAGCTAGCCAATAGAGGCTTGCTAGGGACATGGTGTTGTCTATGTATCCACACATGTATTTGAGTTTCCTATCAATACAATTATAGCATGGATAATAAACGATTATCATGAACAAGGAAATATAATAATAATAACTAATTTATTATTGCCTCTAGGGCATATTTCCAACAGTCTCCCACTTGCACTAGAGTCAATAATCTAGTTCACATCGCCATGTGATTAACATCGATAGGTCACATCGCCATGTGACCAACATCCAAAGAGTTTACTAGTGTCTTAAACTAGTTCACATCACCATGTGATTAAGTCTCAATGAGTTCGGGGTTTGATCATGTTTTGCTTGTGAGAGAGGTTTTAGTCAACGGTCCGAACCTTTCAGATCCGTGTGTACTTCGCAATTCTCTATGTCATATTGTAAATGCTGCTTTCACGCTCCACTTGGAGCTATTCCAAATGGTTGCTCCACTATACGATCCGGTTTGCTACTCGAGTCACTCGGATAGGTGTTAAATCTTGCATCGACGTAACCCTTTACGCCGAACTCATTATCACCTCCATAATCGAGAAACATGTCCTTATTTACTCCAAGGACAATTTTGATCATGTCCAATGATCCATTCTGGATCATTCTTGTACCCCTTGACTTACTCATGGCAAGGCACACTTCCGGTGCGGTACACAAAGATAGCATACTATAGAGCCTATGTCCGAAGCATAGGGACGACCTTCATCCTTTCTCTCTTTTATGCCGTGGTCGAGCTTTAACTCTTAACTTCATACCTTACATCTCGTGCAAGAACTCCTTCTTTGATGATCCATCTTGAACACTTTCAAGATCATGTCAAGGTATGTGCTCATTTGAAAGTATTATTAAGCATTTTGATCTATCCTTATAGATCTCGATGCTCAATGTTCAAATAGCTTAATCCAGGTTTTCTATTGAAAACATCTTTCAAATAACCCTATATGCTTTCCAGAAATTCTACATCATTTCGATCAACAATATGTCAACAACATATACTCATCAAAATTCTATAGTGCTCCCACTCACTTCTTTGGAAATACAAGTTTCTCATAAACTTTGTATAAACCCAAAATCTTTGATCATCTCATCAAAGTGCACATTCCAACTCCGAGATGCTTACTCCAGTCCTTAGAAGGATCGCTGGAGCTAGCATACCTTTTAGCATCCTTAGGATCGACAAAACTTTCTGATTGTATCACATACAACCTTTCCTTACGAAAACTGGTAAGGAAACTCATTTTGACATCCATCTGCCAGATTTCATAAATGCAGCTTATGCTAACATGATTCCGACGGACTTAAGCATCGCTACGGATGAGAAAATCTCATCGTAGTCAACTCCTTGAACTTGTGAAAACTCTTTGCCACAAGTCGAGCTTCATAGACGGTGATATTACCGTCCACGTCCGTCTTCTTCTTAAAGATCCATTTATCTCAATGGCTTGCCGATCATCGGGCAAGTCCACCAAAGTCATGGATCCTTTCTCGGATTTTATGGCCTCGAGCCATTCGTCGGAATCCGGGCCCACCATCACTTCTCCATAGCTCGTAGGTTCATTGTTGTCTAGCAACATGACCTCTAAGACAGGATTGCGTACCACTCTGAAGTAGTACGCATCCTTGTCACCCTACGAGGTACATTAGTGACTTGATCCGAAACTTCATGATCACTATCATAAGCTTCCACTTCAATTGGTGTATGTGCCACGGGAACAACTTCCTGTGCCCTGCTACACACTAGTTGAAGTGATGGTTCAATAACCTCATCAAGTCTCCACCATCCTCCCACTCAACTTTCCGAGACAAACTTTTCCTCGAGAAAGGACCCGATTCAAGAAACAATCCCTATTGCTTCCGGATCTGAATTAGGAGGTATACCCAACTGTTTGGGTGTCCTATGAAGATGTATTTTATCCGCTTTGGGTTCGAGCTTATCAACCTGAAACTTTTCACATAAGCGTCGCAGCCCCAAACCTTTAAGAAATGACAACTTAGGTTTCTCTAAACCATAGTTCATACGGTGTCATCTCAACGGAATTACGTGGTGCCCTATTTAAAGTGAGTGCGGTTGTCTCTAATGCCTAACCCATGAGCGATAGTGGTAATTCGATAAGAGACATCATGGTACGCACCATATCCAATAGAGTGCAACTATGATGTTCGGACACACCATCACACTATGGTGTTCCAGCGGTATTAATTGTGAAACAATTTGCACAATGTCTTAATTGTGTGCCAAAACTCAGAACTCAGATATTCATCTCTATGATCATATCATAGACATTCTATCCTCTTGTCACGAAGATCTTAAACTTCACTCTGAAATTACTTGAACCATTCAATAATTCAGACTTGTGTTTCATCAAGTAAATATACTCAACATCTACTCGAATCATCTGTGAAGTAAGAACATAACGATATTCATCAGCATGCCTCAAAGACTCATTGGACTGCACATATCAAAATGTGTTACTTCCAACAAGTTGCTATCTTGTTCCATCTTCTTTGAAACCGAGGCTTTTCACCATCTTGCCCATGTGGTATGATTTGCATGTCTCAAGTGATTCAAAATCAAGTGAGTCCAAACGATCCATCTGCATGGAGTTTCTTCATGCGTATACACCAATAGACATGGTCCGCATGTCTCAAACTTTTCAAAACGAGTGAGTCCAAAGATCCATCAACATGGAGCTTCTTCATGCGTTTACACCAATATGACTTACATGGCGAGTGCCACAAGTAAGTGGTACTATCATTACTATCTTATACTTTTGGCATGAAAATGTGTATCACTACGATCGAGATTCAATAAACCATTTATTTAGGTGCAAGGCCATCGAAGGTATTATTCAAATAAATAGAGTAACCATTATTCTCTTTAAATGAATAACCGTAGTGCGATAGACATAATCCAATCATGTCTATGCTCAACGCAAACTCCAAATGATAATTATTCAGGTTTAATACTAATCTTGATGGTAGAAGGAGCGTGCGATGTTTGATCACATCAAACTTGGAAAACACTTCCAACACATATCGTCAGCTCACCTTTAGCTAGTCTCCGTTTATTCCGTAGCTCTTTTATTTCGAGTTACTAACACTTAGCAACCGAACCGGTATCTTAATACCCTGGTGCTACTAGGAGTACTAGTAAAGTACACATTAACATAATGTATATCAAATATACTTCTATCGACCTTGCCAGCCTTCTTATCTACCAAGTATCTAGGGTAATTCTGCTCCGATGGTTGTTCCCCTTATTACGTAAGCACTTAGTCTCGGGTTTGGGTTCAACCTTGGGTTTCTTCACTGGAGCAGCAACTGATTTGCCGTTTCATGAAGTGTCCCTTCTTGTCCTTGCCCTTCTTGAAACTAGTGGTTTCACCAACCATCAACAATTGATGCTCCTTCTTGATTTCTACTTTCGCGGTGTCAAACATCGCGATACCTCAAGGATCATCATATCTATCCCTGATATGTTATAGTTCATCACGAAGCTCTAACAGCTTGGTGGAAATGACTTTGGAGAAACATCACTATCTCATCTGGAAGATCAACTCCCACTCGATTCAAGTGATTGTTGCACTTCAGACAATCTGAGCACAAGCTCAACGATTGAGCTTTTCTCCCTTAGTTTGCAGGCTAAGACAATCGTCGGAGGTCTTATACCTCTTGACGTGGGCACGAGCTTGAAATCCCAATTTCAGCCCTCGAAACATCTCATATGTTCCGACATTTCAAAACGTCTTTCGTGCCTCAACTCTAAACCGTTTAACTGAACTATCACGTAGTTATCAAAACGTGTATGTCCGATGTTCGCAACATCCACAAACGACGTTTGGGGTTCAGCATACTGAGCGGTGCATTAAGGACATAAGCTTTCTACGTCCGCATAATCGCTACTTTCAACTTTCAACTATATTTTCTCTAGGAACATATCTAAACAGTGGAACTAAAGCGCGAGCTTTACATAATTTGCAAAAGGTCTTTTGACTATGTTCAAGATAATTAAGTTCATCTTATGAACTCCCACTCGATAGACATCCCTCTGGTTATCTAAGTGATTACATGATCCGAATCAACTAGGCCGTGTCCGATCAACACGTGAGACGGACTAGTCATCATCGGTGAACATCTTCATGTTGATCGTATCTACTATACGACTCATGCTCGACCTTTCGGTCTCCGTGTTCGAGGCCATGTCTTTACATGCTAGGCTCGTCAAGTTAACCCTAAGTGTTTCTGCGTGTAAATCTTGCTTACACCCGTTGTATGTGAACGTAAGAATCCATCACACCCGATTAACACGTGGTGCTTAGAAGCGACTTAACCGTAGCAACGGTGCACGCTAGGGAGAACACTTCTTGAAATTTGTGTAAGGGATCATCTTATTTACTACCATCGTTCTAAGTAAACAAGATGCATAAACATAATAAACATCACATGCAATTATATAGTAGTGACATGATATGGCCAATATTATATTGCTCCTTTTGATCTCCATCTTCGGGGCTCCATGATCATCATTGTCACCGGCATGACACCATGATCTCCATCATCATGATCTCCATCGTCGTGTCTCCATGAAATTGTCTCGCCAACTTATTACTTCTACTACTATGGCTACCGGTTAGCAATAAAGTAAAGTAATTACATGGCGTTGTTCAATGACACGCAGGTCATACAATAAATAAAGACAACTCCTATGGCTCCTGCCGGTTGTCATACTCATCGACATGCAAGTCGTGAATCCTATTACAAGAACATGATCAATCTCATACATCACATATCATTCATCACATTCTTCTTGGCCATATCACATCACATAGCATACCCTGCAAAAACAAGTTAGACGTCCTCTAATTGTTGTTTGCATGTTTTACGTGGCTGCTATGGGTTTCTAGCAAGAACGTTTCTTACCTCGCAAAACCACAACGTGATATGCCAATTGCTATTTACCCTTCATAAGGACCCTTTTCATCGAATCCGTTCCGACTAAAGTGGGAGAGCGGCACCGCTAGCCACCTTATGCACCAAGTGCATGTCGATCGGTGGAACCTGCCTCACGTGAAGTACGTGTAAGGTCGGTCCGGGCGCTTCATCCCACAATACCGTCGAAACAAGATTGGACTAGTAACGGTAAGCATATTGAACAAAATCAACGCCCACAACTACTTTGTGTTCTACTCGTGCAAAGAATCTACGCAATAGACCTAGCTCATGATGCCATTTGTTAGGGAACGAGCAGAAATTCAAAATTTTCCACGTGTCACCAAGATCTATCTATGGAGAAACTAGCAACGAGGGAGGAGAGTGCGCTACATACCCTTGTAGATCGCTAAGCGGAAGCGTTCATGTGAACGGGGTTGAAGGAGTCGTACTCGTCGTGATTCAAATCACCGGAGATCCTAGTGCCGAACGGACGGCACCTCCGCGTTCAACACACGTACAGCCCGGTGACGTCTCCCATGCCTTGATCCAGCAAGGAGAGAGGGAGAGGTTGAGGAAGACTCCATCCAACAGCAGCACAACGGCGTGGTGGTGGTGGAGGAGCGTGGCAATCCCGCAGGGCTTCGCCAAGCACCAAGGGAGAGGAGGAGGAGGAGAGGCAGGGCTGCACCAAGAGGGAGAGGTTCTCCTGTGTTGGGCAGCCTAAAACCTCAAGTATATATAGGGGGAAAGGGGGGCTGCGCCCCCTTTAGGGTTTCCCACCCCAAGGGGTGCGGCCAGCCCTAGATGGGACTTGGGGGGCGGCCAAGAGGGGGAGGAGTGCCTCCCAAGTCAAGTGGAGGCCCTCCCCCTTAGGGTTTCCCCCCTCCCATGCGCATGGGCCTTGGGGGGGCTGGTTCCCTTGGCCCATTATGGCTAGGGCGCCCCCTACAGCCCATGCTACTGTATTGGACGTGGTGGAACAATTTCCGGACCTCCGGACCCTCCGAATCCTCCGGAACCTTCAGAAGCTTC